>JTDE01000797.1:116280-141603 GCA_014338405.1 Paragonimus skrjabini miyazakii
CTAATGAGAGCGAAACTCGAGTCTAGTGCTTCTTTTCGAAAGGGGCCGACTGGATCGTCTATGGGAATGCGACAGCTGCGATCAATTGTGGGTGATGTTCAACTTGAAGATATAAAATTTGTTAGCAGAAGCAGGCTGGTAGAATAACACGCCATCCCGGACGCGTAGTTGAACAGAATGTAGGGTCATCGGGAATGTTTATGGTGACAGATTATCCGTATGTTCGGTGGACGGACGAGAATAATATGCACTCCCGTTATCTCAACTGACTGTGTTTTGAGGTTGGACCAAGTAAGAGTTTCATTATGAATGTGTGGATATCTTACTAGTCTGAGATTAAATTTTATCGCTAAAGGTGACGGTCGAATCTACTGTTTCCGTAAGTGAGCGCAGTTCACAACTCCACCTTACCCTCAGTTGATGAGGATTTAATGTTTTCACTCGTAACTTGGCTGACCATTCTCATTTTGCACATCATGCATGTTTGCTACAAACCAGCTCTTGATCAAGATCATGGTGACAGAGAATGATCGACGGTCAATCGATCAGTTACAGCATGTCCAAGCGACGCGTTTTAACAGTGACATTTACGTAATTCAAATTTGGACGTGGTTCTAGTGTCAATCTACATGAAGTACAATGCATTATTGCAATACACTCTCTGGCCAAATAGCACTGTTATTCCAGATGTGCTAAAAGAGTAGACAAGTGTGCTTGGTAACCTCTGTGGGCAAACAATTGGAAGACGTATTCTGTGCGTGGTTCTCACAGGTTTGGGAAGTATGGTTAAATTTATAAATTTTGGGAGACTGCTTCAAGATTTCACAAGTATCCCGAAAAGTGAGATAAGAATCGGGATTGCCAAGAGGACAGCAGAGGACTAAACATTCCTGTGCTACTTCTAACAAATTTTGCGTCGGCCAGACAGCGCGAGCATTGGTGATTCTCGCCAAAACCAACTTTATCGTTATATGTTTTACTATATTAATAGATTGAAATTGGCATCAATCACGTGCTCTCCACCGTTTGTCGGATGACCCACAAGTTTTCAAAATTCCACTTCAAGGTACTTTTGACTTTACCTATGTGTTAGTTTGGCTCGCCACAGTAGTCAACATAGCTTTCCACTGAAAACACGAACGGAGTTCAAGTGTCGGTAATGCTCTAGTGACAAGCTGTAATGAGAAGGAATTTCGTGTCTAGTGCTGATCTTCGAAAGGGACTAATTGACAAAATCGTGGGAACGTAGGATATCTAGTCAATTTTGAGTGTTGTTCGGTTATTCGCGAACCGAATCTGTGTACTAATTAACAGTGATTTAGCGTGCCTTCCACTGACAAAATTTAAAGGCAAACTGAAGTCAACTCAACAGTCAGCCTAGAAACCGAATGTAATTAAGTTAGAATTTGCACCTACTCGGTTAAAAAATGGAGTCCAACCACACAATATTTCACACTGAATGTGGTACGAACTTTGCTCAAGTTAACAAAAATGTGGAATCCGGGCAATCCAGGCAGTTTTGTCAGTTCACTTGAGTCTTTTGACTTTCTTCACAACAATTGACCTTCCAGGAAATTAGTTATGAAACCCAGAATACGAGTTTATCGGAATACACCAACCCACTAAGTAAGAACCAACAAAATACCTCTTTCTGAGGAATCCGTTACATTGCCACATCTAACTATGAGAACGACATTCTTCATTTGCTGAACGTGTAAATATCGTGTCTAGTTTTATGAGCCCTTCAAGTATCTGTCATTCCAATCGTAAAAAGACGGCGTGTGTGTGATGATCATCTCTTCTATACATGCTTAGCAGCACGTGAAATAACGAAAAGTTAGGATCGGTTTATTTAGTTTCCTGGCTTCGATCCGATTAATGAAATCGCGGCCGCAGTGTCAATCAAACAACACTCCGAGCTACCACTAACCTAGCCGGAAATGCCGTCTTATCTACTGTCCCTATTACAGAATCACCCTTCACATACAAAGTAGAATAATTCAAAGTAAGTATGCCCTTTTCTTGCCAAGTGGGCAAACTATTCGCCAGTGTCCACGTCTTCCGCATCGGTAGAAGACGTCGCTACAGTTATTCTTCTTCCTCACCTTCAAAGCCGCCACTTCCTGAGTCAACTTTTCAACTGCGCTTCGAAGGCCATTCAGTTCACTTGTTTCGCCTGCAGTCAACTCGGTGAGTTTTCTGCCAGCAATTGTTGAGCTGTATCAGCCAGCTGTTCCAATGTCGTCAGATGCGCAATGAGAGCAACCATGAGCTGATCCCGCACTGTTGATGGCATTCCCTCCAAAAACTGGTTTGTTAGCATCAGTAGCCCCGATTCTCGGTCCACCTGTGGCAGGGCTCTTTGCAACGCTGCCCACAGTGACATGACGTAGACAAAAGTGTTGCCTTCTGGCCTAAGCCGGTCGCCTTTGAACCACCGCAATGACTCCTGGCAGTCGGCGCGGTTCCCGGTCTCGGCGACCAGCGTCCTCTTCGCGATGGTCCACCCCAGCTTCGTGCGGCCCCATTGCGACGCTTCCAGCTCCGCCTTTGCCCTCCCCTTGAGCAGAAACTGCAAGACTGCTAACTTTGCTGGGTCGGTCTTGACTCCGACCGTCTCCGCCACGTCCTGGAAGTCCTCCAGGAAACTGCGGACGTCCCCTAACTCAGAGGGCTGCGGACATGGGATCTTCATTCTGCAATACCGGTCATGGCACAAAGTGTTGTGAGCAAAGGAAACGGATGACGAAAGCTTTATTCATTCAGGAAACCAACACATGGGTTAGACGTTTAAACATGACAAGAAACGAAATCACTCATCTGCGTAAGATACTGGGCCAACACGTCACGGTTGCCACAGACGCTAATGCTCAGTTTCATTACGTACCAAGGACCATTTCACGAGATACTGCACTCCCATATTTCTTCTTGTATTTTTCCTGCAACTGCCTCAATGTCAAAATCTTTCTTTTGACCCCACTATTGAATAGCAATGGTGTGAGTAGTATAGTACAATCGCTCCTCTTCATTACAACAGTTACCGCACAATGGCCATGCAACTTTATATAAAGCCTTCTGGTATGTAACAGTTACGTTCAACGATGATTGATCTGTTGGCTGAAAGTTCCATCAGTCAAGTTTCATACCAAGAATCCTCTTGCAAGAGTCGGGATTACCTGAAAGAAAAGTGTGGACAATTTCAACGTCGTCGACGAATAAAGATGGTTTACCATGTTTGATAACTTTACATATATCGTTCATGTACATAAGAAAGGACGCTTTTGTGAATCACCTTACTAGTATGTCTCTTACTTCCACTGTTTGCGCGCAACCTTCAGGGGATGAAACAAGTCAGTTAAGTTGTCGGTCACTTACACCAAAAGATGTTATTTTGATCTAAAGATGCTTATGAGGCCTTTTCTATATCCAACAGTATGTTTATAATTTCATCGTTAAAATCAACGAGTTTTGTAATACGGTTAAGTAATTCCAGCTGGCACGTCAAGCAAGAAGGCTTACTGAGGAGCCCATGCTGGAAGTGGTTCATAAGATTTTGTGTTAGTGACAGTTCAATCATGCGACACTTTAGTATCCTGTCCAAAACTCTAAGACATTTAAATTACAGTTATCGGGGCTAAAACCGTCAACGTTTAGTCGCGAGCAACTTTTGTTGCCAGGCTTAATTCTAGAAATTTTCCGCAGGGAAGGAAGCGAACTACATGTCAAAGACAGTCTGTAGAGATAAAGCAAAAGACAAGGAATATCTCTTCTAATGTATTCAACAACCAAAGAATGATAAGAATACTGATGTGTAGTAGGGGATTTTGATTTTCATATAGATTGAACATCACCCACAGTTGATCGCAGCTGTTGCATTCTCATAGACTTTCCAGTCGGCCACTTTCGAAAAGAAGCACTAGACTCGAGTTTTGCTGTCATTAAAGTTCGTCAGTAGTGCCTATCCTTA
This sequence comes from Paragonimus skrjabini miyazakii, assembly GCA_014338405.1. NCBI lineage: Eukaryota > Metazoa > Platyhelminthes > Trematoda > Plagiorchiida > Troglotrematidae > Paragonimus > Paragonimus skrjabini miyazakii. The sequence continues at coordinate 120,248 of JTDE01000797.1, forward strand.
TAACTGCCAGGACTAGAACTCGGATCACGCTTTCTTGGGGAAAGCGTGCTGACCACTGCGCCATTGACCTCACATTGGGCACGACCGAATTATTGTATGTGACAGCTCAACCATTTTCGCTTGTGAGTAATGATCAGGTTGCCCGATTGCCTCGAGAGGAGACACAGTTGCTGTCTGTTAACTCCAGTTGATGACCTTTCGACTAGGACTTCTGTCTAAGTTGATATCTCAGAAGTCATTGACTTGTTGAGCGGTATTTTGATTACTGATGTGTGGCAGGGGATTTTGGTCTTTATATAGATTGAACATCATCCACAATTGGTCACAGCTGTCACCCTCCCATAGACTGGTTGAGCGTTCACATATGAGATTTCGGTCGTGCCTATTGTGAGGTCATTAGCGCAGTGATGAACATGGTTGCTTCTTGAACAGGGTGACCAAAGTTCTAGTCCCGGCAGTGCTAAAGATGATAAGAATGTTTGATACCAGATTTATATGAGCGTCTGCCTACGGCCCTGACGGGGACATGGTTTAGGGTAGCACTCGTGTTTATAAAGCATGGTTGTTACCTCCTTTTGTTAGCATGGAGTTTTGAATTTGTGAAAGCGTAGTTTCGAATAGAGGGTCGTACATTCACACTTAAATGATTGTGATGCGTTTCTAAGCCTACTCCGTCTTTAATGACGGAAAGAATGTTTTCTGCAAAACGTTTGATGCATTCCGCTGCTCCACCAACTCGATCTAGTATCTGATAGCGTATGCTGGTGATGAGATTAGATTAAGGTGGTTTATTGTTTGCAGAACACAACCTGAATAAAGTGCTGCTAGTTGATCTGTGATGGGTCGATGTCAGCCAATCTGAAGTGGTAATCAGATGTCATAATGAATTTGTTTATATGAGGTTATAATCAAGCCAGTTTGCTCAAACACATGCTGTATTCAAACAACTAAATTGCCTAAATTTAGGTCAGAAACTTAATTACGAACAACCGATCAAAATGTAACTTGACGTCCGCCCATTTGCACGAGTTAATATAAACAATATTGTTTGTCCGTAAAATATGTGTTTCAGATAACTTCGGATATTTTCTGCCACACTGACACTCATCCTCCTGATGTTTTTGACACGGTATCCGAACACACTACGGCCTATGATAGAGTTACCACGTGAGTAGCGGCAGCATCAAACAAGAGGTATTCAGAACTAGAGGTAGGAATAACATTGGGTCTGATATTATCGTTGGTTATTGATTTAGATGGCATGTACAGATGCGTCCCAGGCTACCCTGCAGTTCAGATTGTTCGGGATAGAGGTATTGTTGGTAGAGCTATTCGATAGTTTAGTTGTCATTTTGTTTGCAAACGTTTCCCTACTGAATAAAGTAACATCGTTGTTGCCTTGGGGTTCGAGCGTACAAATTTGAGTGCAAAGTTTGTTGAAGCTAGAGAGACGTGTGCGCTCACAAAAAAACGAGTTGACCGATTGACAGTCGTTTTCATCGCTAAATGGTGCAGTCGAATCTACTCCATCCGTAAGTGAGCGCCGTTCACAACTCTACCTTACCCTCAAGTTATTCCTTTGATGAGGACTTAATGTTTTCACTAATGACCTGACTGACCATTTCCCCTTTGCATATTACATGCGTTTTCCACAAACCAGTCTCTTGATCGACGTCTTGGGGACATAGAGTCTCCAGCGGCCAAGCATTTTGTCACGACGTTTCCAAGCGACGCGTTATAACCGTGACATATACGTGATCAAACTTCGTATGTGGTTCTTGTGACACCCTACCCGATATACAATACATTATTGCGATACACTCTTTGGCCAAATAACACTGATTATCCCAGATATGCTGCAGCAGTAACCAAATGTGCTTGATAACCTCTATGGGCGGACATGTGAAAACCATGTATTTTGCGAGATTCTTACGGGTTTTCAAGGGTATGGGCAAGTTTGGAAATTTTGGAAGACTTTTTCAAGACATCGCAAATATCTCGAAAAGTGAGACAAGAATCCGGATTGCCAGGAGAACAACATTAGACAACAAACAACGTTCTGTGCTACTAACAGCAATTTTGTGTCAAGGAATCAACGCAAGCATTGATGAACCTCGACAAAACCAACTTCACCATTATATATTATATCATATTATAAGTTCGAAATTGGCATCAATCACGTGTTCTTCACCGTTTTTCGGATGACCCAAAAGTTAGTCAAACTTTCATTTCAAAGTACTTTTGGTTCCACCTTTGTATTACTTTGGCTGGTCTAATGTGACGTAATTGTCAAAGTAGTCAACTTGGCTTCCCACTGAAAACATGATCGGAGTTCAAGTCTCGGTGATGTACTAGTGATAAACAGTAAAGAAAACGAATCTCGTGTCTGGCGCTCATCTTAAATGTGGCTAACGGGAACAATCATGCAAACGTAGGATATCTGATCAATTGTGAGTGTTGTTTGGCTCACTGTGAACCAAATCATTGTACTAATTATCAATGATTTCTCATGCCTTCCATTGACGAATCCAAGAAGCACAAAAGTACTGTAGCCGCAAACTAAATGTCAAATCTTCAGGCAAACTAAAAGCTGAAAGTGGTTCATTTGAACTTTACACCTACCCGGCTCAAAATTGGGGACCAATCACAAATTAGTTCACGCTGGATATGGTACGGCGTTTACTCATGCTAACAAAAAATGTGGAAACCGGATAATCCACCCAGTTTTTGTGTCAGTTAAATTGTTTCGTTTGATTTTTTCCACCGCAACTGACTCTCCGGGGTATTAGTTGTAAAACTCAAAATTCGAATCTATCTGAATATTCAAATACACTAAGTAGGAACCAATAAAACACCTCATTCTGAGGAAACCGTTACTGTGCCACATACAATGACACAATCCCCTTTTGTTGAACGTGTAAATATCGTGTTTAGTTCTATGAGCCCTTCAAGCATCTGTCATCCCAATCGTAAAAAGACAGCGTGTGTGTGATGATCATCTCTTCTATACATGCTAAGCAGCACGTGAAACAACGAAAAGTTAGGATCGGTTTATTTAGTTCCGTTACGAAATAATTAAGAATATACAATGAAGAGGGGTTCTATATCTGGGTGTTTTCTTCCATAACTAATGTGGCTGATTATTTCGATTGTTGTTGCTATGTGCAGTTCAGATACAATCTACTGACTTTACGTAAGCGACTGATGAGAGTAAATCAAAATGATATCACTTCGCGAGATATATTCTCTGTGTTTTGAGTAACTGGATGAGAGGGACTCAGTTTTTGAACTTAACTGACCATGTGCAGTTCTCCAAGCGGAGATAACGAAATTCACAGGGGAAGATAGCACACACCCTAGAGAACCTCTTCAAAAGCAGCCGACATTTTTTCGACCATCACATTCCCAGTCGGATGCAGATGATATTGCTTTCAGTTGATGAATGGAGAAGGTGTAAGCAAGTCTCAACTGTCCTTTCGAACTGCTTATGGTTGACAATCAACGGTAATCGCTTACTATTGCGGTGAAAGAGACAGCTTGGTCCAGTGATTGTGACGTCTCAAGTGGTTGCTGTAAATATGGACATGTTACGGTTAACAGTGACAACGTAAACAAGCTCGATATAATTTGCTTTGTGTACAGAAGTGCAGCAATGATATGCTTTCTTCTTACTCCGTTAGAAATTGAAATTATACATAAGCCAATCCACCATTCATTCCAGTTCCCACGTACGTATTGTCACGTATTCTATTTTCTGTGATAATCAGAGCAGTTGTCTGTTTACCGTTTACCTCAGACTCAACTGTATCAATTAATCAGTCCAGGTGTTAAGATACCCCAGCAGAACTCTGCACAAACTAGGTCAGCCCCAAGATTTTAGAAAGCATTTTACTTCCAAATGCAAGATGAAAAGTTTTAGTTAATCCCACGTAAACGGCGTACGTAACTCCATAATATGTCGTGATTAGAAAATGTAAGTATGTACCGTTCCTGCAGTAAACTGTTCGGTTGAAGCACACTGGAAAGCAACAACCACAAAACGAGTCGTGTGTCCTCGGCATGTTTTGACCGCAAAGTACACAATACTGTTGACAATGCAGTTTGCAACATTATGTTATCCACTCATAACAGGTAAACCAAGTAATCGTTGTCGTTTAGAGTACTTTATAGATGAATGGTGAATCGCTTTCCGGCTATCCGCATTGTCATTGTAATTCGTCTAATGTCACAAACGTTTTGTGTTTACAAGTTTGTTGCATGTCATATTTCTTCTAGTGAGAGAAATGTGAATTGAAAAAGTTGAAATCTTTCAAAATAAGGGACAAAACTGATTGTTTTTTTCACGTGTGACAGAAGATGAAGCAATTATTGGTGAATGAACCATTCTGATGGAAGCCCTAATGTGTGATAGTTGAAAACTCCTCTGAGATACCATAAAAATTAACGATCACAAGTTTCTACTAGTTATTAACTTTCAACACTCGGCTTAGAATGCAAAGAAAAGCAGTGTGATAATATTCCTAATATGGCTGCAGATTAAATATAGTGTTGCAGATTGTTTCCAGGGCTTCTTTTTCTGTTTGTGACCTAATTTTTCGGTTTTACTTTCATGCTCCTCAAATATGAACTTGCTAATATAAAGCGAGACGCACTGGCAATATATTCTTTCGTATTTTTGAAATATCTGTGTTTCTAATTCACTTGGTCGACAAGCTAGTGACAAACGATCGTGTAATATGCATATTTGACCTGTGTACTCTCATATAAAATATGCTATATTCGATTGATGTAGAAGATAAGCTTTATTTTCATGTTGTGGTTATCAGCTTCCTTTATTATAGCTACTACCTTCAACTTTGACCAACTTTGGAGATCCTGTTCAAAAAGGTTGAACTTTAATTGTACCATTAATGTGAAGCTGATATTTCTTGTTATTAATATTAACAGCGGATCCTTAAAATGACTTTTTATGAAGTGATCTACGAGTATTACTGAGCATTACTTCTGTTCACGTGGAATGATTATCAGCAGCGGCTGCTTTGGCTAGAAGCCGTGCAAATACTAGTACAACCGTAATAAACTGTAAGATTATACACCAGCCCCATTAGGAATCCCTTTCCAGTTGCTGCACCTTTCACATCGACCACCACCATGAAAATGATCTCTCATTTCCCTTAGTGTTTGGAATTTTGCTCATATTGTGGCGGATGTTTTAAATCTGGAAGGTCATATTGTAGCCAAAAGGCGTCCAATAAAGCACAATATTGTCCAACTCGCTAGTTACCATGCTATGCGCGCGCTTGCGCTTATGAGTCAGAATTCCATTCCACAGCACTCCCGTATTCCGCTCACTCGTCGTGTGCACTTCTGCCTGGTTTATGTGTGATCGGCACCTTCTATCGGGGGGTTATCCGCCTGCCATTCTTCGTCCATTGGTCCGATTTCATTGGGCGATGGCTCGTCCGGTTGCTTGTGTTGTCCGCCGTCTATCCACTGGGGGTCTTGACCATATCTCACGACCGTGTCGGGATACCTCTCCGGCCTGATTACTCACCAAAGTAGTGTACGTTTGCTGAAGGAACAAATGTTGCGACTCGTATTTTTCTAACAAAACACCACGTGTGTCAGGTACTGAATATAAAATCCTAAGTAAGCGTCCCTGTTATACTTAATCTTGACTTGATTTAAACAGCATGATCATGCTTAGGCGACGTATAAACCTGTTGGTTACTTGGCAGTAAACAGGTTTAATTCTTGCAACCTCCAACTGATCTTGGTTTAATGTGTCAACGGCGGAATCTCATGGACACTATGTATTAATCCGCCTATTTCAACAAGTTTGTTTGAAAAGGAACAACTTGAAACTCAATTTCTAGTTTACACGTCAGGGGCTTTAAGTAAGTTTTACATCGTGGTAGCTGGTTCAAAATAGTTCGGATCGTTTGCATTCAATACTTTTGTTTGAAGTGTAGATTCAAATTTGCATTTCCACTCAGTCTTGTTGCTCCAAAACATTGCGCGACTGATTCGCGCAGGCGAGCAATTTAAACGATTGCTATATAGGTAGGTAAAATATGATGTCCTCAATTTTATAAGTATTTCACCCTAAGCTGCCGCAGACCTTTTTATCACTACTGATGCATTCACGCCAACTAAAGGCTGAGCTGTTCATTAAAAACCTATTCACGAAAATCCATCCATGGAGGATGCAATATTAATCATTACTAATGGGTATCAAGAGCCTTCGGGCCAACAAACATGAGACGTATGAACTTCTTGTATTACTGCAAATGTTCTCTGAGTGCTGGCAGACTTCTTTTTTGCTAGTTAGCCGTGTATAGACAGAACCCATATGTAGTCAGGTTTTGTGTACCACTATAATAATAGCTGCCGCAATAATAGTTTATAAAACTAGTTCCTAGGTGAATGTAAGCTGATGAATCGTTAAACTATTTCAATCAATTAATCTCATATTGTTTGTAAGGCGATCACCTACTGTGTTTTCACCGTTATGCATTCACCTGATGAAACCCCAGATCTGCTCTCGTGTAAATTACTCTCTACTAATGCATTTGACAATAGTTAACTTCTAATGTGTTCAGCATTGAAATCCCGTTTCAGAAGTCCTTATTGTAGCTATTTTGCCCATCGTAATGAAGTTACTCGTCTTAGCGCCTATGCTTGATACCCAATAGTCACTGGTTTTGACAATACTCAGGATACGACAATCGCTCCCTTTAATTTTTCTTTTGCACATCATGCACACCATTTGGTGACATGGCTTTAACCGTTTTCATTTTTCCTCACCCATCTTATTGGCCAGTTTATCCAGCGAATTACACCCGGTGTTATCCATACCGTTTCTACTTACAAAAATGTTTGGCATAATGAATCTTTCACCTCACTCTCCTTGGTGGACTCTAAGTCTCGAGTTATTCCGCATGAAACCCTGTGCATGCTAGATGTATTAATGATAGCACGGGCTTAAAAAGCGTGTTACGCATTTTTCAAATCGGAAAGACATCCACACCTTCTCCACAACATTACACGGTGTCAATCGATTTACTCACACACGTTTCCTCCCCACTGAATGCAGTGTCCATTTGCTGATTCATCGCATTTTCTGTTGAAAAGCACTACACATTGCTTCATATCTGGAAAGTATCGGTCAGGTTGAAATGCAGCTTTTCACAGTTGATTTAATCTGGTTAAAAACACCCAGGTCCGTGCTCGTATTTGCTTCAAAAACTATACTTGGCATAACATACTCTTTAATTCCGGAACTTCCTGGACATATGTTTGCGAGACTATCTTGATCCGGTCTCAGTCTTTGGGTTTCTTTACACATGCCTCATTAAATAAAATATCTGTAATTCCGGTCTCCACTTAACAAGGAATTCAACTTAATGGCCTAATTTGAATGATGGGGATCATCGCTGCTTAGAACGTAGTTTGTTCTTGTAATTTTGATTACGGTAATAATTTTCACCATCATTCTGTGACACATGTCTATATGTACCCCCGCGGGAAACAAACGGAGAGTTTAGTCTTTCAGGAGGTATATGGAGGCTTTTGACCTGACTCGCTTATTAGTAATCGCTATACTTTTCGTTAATCAAATGGAATTGGGAAGACTTTTTTCATTTACTAGTTTCGTTTGCTCCTTATACATTTGCATCTGTCTCTTTTTCGTTCTGGCAACAATTGCATGCTTCAACGTGATAAGTTGATTACCTGGACACTCCGGTGTAGTAGACTACAATTCTTGGTTAGTCACAATCACGTTTGTTAACAACGCACGGTTATCACACTACTTTATTTTCAAGTTGGTATGCTATTTTTTACTTTCCACATGGGACGTCACCTGCCCAAATGAAATTTCAGTATACTAGTTTTTGTTCATTTTTCGTGGACTAGAGGCACCGGTGGAAATGACAGCACGTTCGCACCCTGTTCTTGACCTGTTTTCAGGTAAACGTTTGCCTCAGGTTGTCTGTGTTTGATTGTTCAGATTTGGACATTTCAGAGAAAACAATAAAAATATTTTAGGCAAACACATCCATAAGTCCGTAATCTGCCTTGCGATCATTGCCGTATCACTCCAAGTTTAACTTATCATATCTTCCGCAGAATATTTTCGAGGAAGCACTTGATAAAGCTCGATCCTTTAGTGTTTACTCACATAGAATACAAGGAGAGGAATTCCTGTAAAGAAGATAGCTAAGCCATTCTTCTGCCTTGTGAAGGTGGTACGTGGTGGACAGCGTTTCTTCTTTGGGCATCATCTGATGGACTATATTGTACACAAAAATTCATTCAAACGCTGATAGTCAGCCGCGTTTAGCCTTCCATGAGTGACATGTGGTACCATACCAAGGACGAGTTGTTTGAAGAAGCAGACCGTTGTATCGTTTTAAATTGCATGATTATTTTGTTAAACAAACGTAAAATTGATAGTAACAGACACGTATGTACCTTAAAGAAAAGCAGGAACAGTTAAAATATAATGAAGTTACACATAAATAACCCAAACTCATATGGAAAGCTTCATGCAAGTTTTTAATACATAGTTTGAAATATAAATGCCTTTTGGTAATAAATTTTAAGATATTTCATTGTTGCCTAAAGCTTTACGCATTTGACTAAAATCTTAAATAGTGGTTTATGTTTGATTATAATGTTAGGCAACTAGGTACTCGTAAGTAGATTACGTGGATATTTACAAGAATGTACTAGTATCTGTGAATTATATTTGGCGAAAATGGGGTGGGCTTTCAAAATGTCTTTTATGTTCTAGGATATCGGAGGAAGAATGAAGTTTGATGTACCGTTTTACTTTTCATAACTGTTCAGAAGTGATATGTTCATTTTGGAGTTTTGGAAGCACCGCACTTTTCGTTTTGTTAGGTTGACCCTTAAACGAGTTACTAATGAAACATTGAGATGCAGCAGCCTAATTTAAAACACTCCACTATACATCAGTTTTATGACGCGACGTCATTTGTGTTTTAAGTAGCAGATACACTGCCTTACTGTGGCGATTGAAATTTTTTAGAAAACATTGGTACAGATGGATGGGTCTATACCACGCGAAATGTAAAAGGCTCTGAAATATTCTGGGACGTGATACTTTGTCAGAATGGTTTAAACATACGTTTGATTCGTTGATCATTCCGGCTGGAAGAAGAAAATAGGGAAACGATGTAACAAAACAATAAACAATCATAACGGGTGAAATGAAACTAAAAACAGTCAATAGAATGCGTTACCTGAATCAAGTTTTCCTGCGCAAAAAAAAACAGATACAGCATGTTGGTGAGTTGTTATTTTGTGATTCACTTGCATCATGACTATATTGACGGAATAAATTTAGGGTATGCGCACAACTCAGTTGTATCATTTACAGACACATGAATTTAAGTGACGGTATAGCAACCACTATTCCGGTGAATCATCGGATTGATCGCACTATCCGTTGACTATGCATGGAAGCAGTCTCGTAAGGTTGGATTTATTATAGTCCGTCGAAATGAACTTCGAGCCAAAAGAAATTCAACATTAACCCGTCGGCTATTATTAATTAGTCAATTAATTTGAATAAGGCAATGAGAAGACGTAAATCATGTGATGTTCTCCGGAGTAAAATTTCGTACATTCTGATCACACATGGACATGTAACTAATTTTAAACATTAAGACAGGGTTCCGTAGGGCGAAAATAATGGCTTAAGGGATTAGACAGACAGACACGGAACTGAAGATTAAACAAATAGGGATGCTGACTACCAATGCAGCCGCAGCGTCGACACAAATTGTTTCTGAACACACAGGGGGAGATTGTAACGTCTGATAGCCAAAACCTCAGCAAACTGGAGGATACGCTTCCGGTGACTTCGAAAAATCACAGAGAATGTGTCACAAACCTTGACTCTGTGTCCTGTTTAGATTAGATGTCTGGCTATTGATGATGCCGAGCGCCGTCCGTTGGCCTCTATGCACGCGCCTGGCGTTTCTAGTTGTGTTTCCAACCATTTGGGAACATGCTCCTCGATACGAGAAGTCAGCTGACGATTTGTCCTCCCTATGTAGCTTATACTGCAGCTACATGAATATTTGCATAAACAATGGGATATGACAGATGTAAGCTGTTTGTTCATAGCCGAGGAGACTGGTAAGGCCTTGATTCGTTGTATTATACATAGTTTTACAACGTTATAAGATTTGGATACAGCAGCTGTTAGACGTCTTTTTGTCATTGTTGACCAGCCGTTCCCTAGAAACGGGAGTTCTAAGTATACCGTCTTCTTTGGTACTGTTGTTTCTTGTATCCTTGGGGTGATGGCACTGCTATATTTCGTGATAAATTGCAAGGGGCTGCCTTGGTAGTCAGCATCCCCATTTGTTTAACCTTCATTTCCGTGTCTGTCCGTCTAATCCCTTAAGCCATTATTTCCGCCCTATGGAACCTTATCTTAATGTTTAACATTAGTTACATGTCCATGTGTGATCACACATGATTTACGTCTTCTCATTGCCCTATTCAAGTTCATAAAGGGAACAAATTGCTTTAAGTTAATTAATTGTTGATGGCTAATTGGAGCGCACATTCATGGTCAACTCTCAGCAGCTGGTTAGCCGTTTGATGCTTGGTCGTAAACTATGACGTAGTATTTGTCTTTAGGAAATGCCCTTGTTAAGAGACATGTTTGTCAACATACATAAAACGCGTTCGTCAGTGTGACAAACTACATTTCGGGATGATACAGATTGCTAGGATTGCACACTCATCAAGCGTTAGATATCCACAACACATTTGGCGGTAATTTGTCCAAATGTTCATACGTCGCACATAACGTGGCCTCCACTAACGGAGTGAAACTAGCAAAAATCCACGAGCGGGTGATAATAATTTGCGGTTTAACTAATTCGGGTTGGTTTCCCCAATAGTGGTTAGATGGAGATCATGAAATACTATCAAAGACGTGGGTCACCATCGGCAACTTATACTAATGATGATAGAGAAGCTTTCATAGTCATCACTTTACTGACAACAACTAGATTTGGCATTTGCTGAAACATGGGTAGACGACATTTACTACTTATGAGGGGCCGGATAACTCACAGCATCTTCAGTTAAAGGAGCTTTGATTTCCTCCTGTGAATATGTTCGAAAATGTACATTATAAAAACCATGAGAGCAACTTGGTAGGTGCGTATGTTCCAAATTAACCTGAGTTCTTTCATTATAATTCAGTCCAAAACTTCGAAGCTGTATACAGTATGAACAGTTTGAACGCAAAAGTTTCCTACCAACATTAAACCAGAGTGCAACAGTAGCGCTCATCCTAATAATAAACATCCTTCTATGTTTCACCGATTGGCCAACCTTGGGAAATATGCGTGGTAAACCCTATCTACTTAAAGATATAACAATGCTTGTTCAAATTAGCTGGTATCAAAAGTTGTCGGCGAGCTCATTGTGAGTCGATATACACGATTCGTTCTAGCTGTCATGAAGAATTTCATTGACGGTACTGAAAACAGAGTATGGGTCGTCATATTAAAAGGCCACCCCCTTAAAATAGTACATGTTTCACTTAGTGTAAAACTCCCATTTGAGCCGGAAAAACTGATTAACGATTGCCTGGTTTCAAAGCAAACACATCTGGATTTCCCACTCGTTTACATGCATCAGAAAAGCTTATAATACCCTTAGCGTAAACAGTGAACAACGTCAAGTGAAGGCATGCTTTGCGAGTTATAAGAACACTACTGATTAGGTTGGCTGTATTTCTTCTATGTTTAAGCACATTACGTATGTGAATAGTTAGAACTATAGCGGTAAATCTAATTTATCGATTTACGTTACACACCTGTAAAATTACAGCTTAATCTGTGCCTAGTTGTGATTCTTCACTCTTGAATTCAACCTATTCACTTAAAATTGAAGCTATTCAAAGTCTGTCAGCTATAATTGTGCACATTTTTATAATGTGGAAATTTTGTTTTGTTATCCCCGCGAACGTTTTCATACAAATATACAATAACTTACACACAGGTGACCCAAAACTTTTGGTTTTCAGCCTTCTCATGTTACTAGATTTCAGCGATTTCGAGAACTGGTCTTTGTAACGTTACAAGAAACCTCTGTTTCACCCGACAGGTTTAAGAGATTAACTGCAAATTTCACTGGGTCTGGAGTGTTAATTGTTCGCCTTTCTCGGACTTCGTGTGTTCTGTCAAAATATGGAGACCAAATCGTATATAAGACATGTTTCTCATTTGTTAATCACTGTTATCAACAGTCAGGTAAGGCAAGATTCAAGCAATTGCTGTGATCAGATACATTACTCCGTGTGTGTCATAAGAGAGGAACAATAACGGGGGGGATAAGAAAAACACCACAATAATCCTGAGCATTTTTCTAATCCCCTATGAAAAAGCAGCACTGCGCTGCTGACAGAAGTAAACGTTAGACAATCCCAGAAAATGAGGCACAATTCAGTCCCAGGCCAACGGACATTTGTCAGGGTAATTAAATTGTGTTCTCGTTAATCAATTTGGATAGTTAATTTATGGCAAACGTCAGGTTTACCGAGGACATTTTCGTTCTTACTGTACATTTTTGAGAATGAGGGTGAGAAGAGTTGTTATAAAACATCTTTACAGCGAAGTCTACGTTAAATTGAAGCACTGACTACTGTTAGCCGAGGTGACTGAAAGACTGGACTGGAGGTCTTTGTCCTCATGTTTCTGTCAATATGATTTTTCAGTTAAGTTTCTGTCGACTTATGGCCTTCGCCTTATTTCAAATGCAGTAAATGAGTAACGACTAGATGAATAATCGTGATTTGACAGATTTGTTCCGGTCTGTTCCTTCACATAATCGTGAATATACATGTGAATATCATGCATCAGGCGACCACGGTCCATGTGATTTCACGAAATTCGCTTTTGCCATCCCAATCAAACTTAAACAGCTGGAATTTGAAAGATGAATAGTGAAACTGTTCATCTGATTAACAGAATACTTGGAGTCACTAATAATTCCTATCCCACAGGACAACCTATTTATCATCCTGATACAAATGATAACGGTCCAATTTGGCCAAGTCTTAAAGTTAAATGAATTTTTAATGTACTTTCAAAATACTGAAAACTCACCTTCAGAACAACAGCCTGCGTTCCATGTGTGCGGATTTTAATGTCACAATAGGGTGGAAGACATTAGAGATGACAAATTTTTATTGCAAAGTTGCTCTAAAATTACGGTATGATAAGAAAGGATCACTGTGGAGGAATTCAGTTTTTAAAGAGAGGTATACTTATTGCGTCACATACCTCAGAATTTATCTTTCATTTTCGCTTCAGTTAAATTTGTAAATTCATCACAACCAAAAGGGATTTCGATCACTGATTAGTTTTCTAGAAGATAATTTGGTCCCATGTTATCAGGTAATAAATTCCTATCAACTGATCGACATCCTACACACACAGGAGTTTTATTAAATTGATTTAGTTGTAGTATAAAACAACTGTTATCGGTTAAGAAGTAGGTTCTCTAGAATAAGAAGCAACTGGTAGGCAAGCAATGAAATATGACACAAGCTTTAAACAAGCTCAGAAAACTGGGTGAATGTAAGTCAACGCTTCTGTAAATATATGGTCCAAATGGAGAATGAAATTGCAAGGGATGTAGCGAAGGATGGAATGAAGATCAAAGTAGTTTTTTAGGCGATTTCTGCGCGGTTGCCCGCAATATACAGGATCAAACCAGCAATAGCCCGGTGAGAATTAATTCCACAATTTACAGGCTTGTAAAATAGGTCATATCCTGTGGACTTCATTCTCTATGAAGCTTCGTTTTCTCTACAAGCTTAAATCGATCAGTCGTTAGTGGTCAGTCCGCCAATGGGCAACAGAGGCCTCGGAAGTTTGTTGACAAATGTTTTGAAGAACTGTTGATCTCACCAAAAACAGCGAATTATTGGACAGTTGCCTCCGTATTGTTGCATCTTATCGACACCACGCGGGCTGGAAGTCGAACCCACGACTTACAAACTCCAACCGTCTGATTGATTTCATTTCATAAGAATAGGTAAACCAACTGCCATGCACAATAATTCACATACATTGATTCAATCCTATGATCTTTGCTACGAAATCCAGTAGATGTCCGTCTGCACTATGATTCTGTGGTCTTCAAGTTATCACACTGTTAGACAGTCGTGATCTGTTTGACGAACGTATTCGACTGTCGCTACCCGGATCCAGCACGGTTGAAATAACTGTTCACTAACTGGTGTTAGCTTTAGGCAACAGTCATGAAACATACTGACATTTTGTAATAGCTTGTCGGGTTGATGATCTGGCCTCAGTTTATCAGACCAGCCAATGATTGGATTGATAGGCATAGCGAATGTCAGATGATCGGTTTCGTTCCGATTGCGATGAAGCCCGTTAGTTCATAAGCCTTATGTGTCTTACTCATTTTTCTTTTGTCTCTTACTGTAATATCGTCACTGTGTACTTAGACTCCCTCGTCACTCCTGAGAGTGGAGAAGCGGTAAAGTTCTGTCTTTTTAAGAAAATGAACACTTTTTAGACAGCAAGTTCAATACCCTTTATTTGCATGAATGGTGATGAGGCAAGTTAACCTCGAGGTGTTGAATTCACCAGAGCAAATTAAAATATGAAAATGTTAGTTAGCGAATCAAGTCAGGTCAGTTACTTCAAAATATTTTTGCCGGTGGTTATGACGTTGTGGTTTAATTAAACGCTCATATTAGGAAATAACAGTTTAATGTAACTTAATAGAACTCATGAATTTTGGTAATGATATTTAGGGCTATAGTTATTGAACTGATTGACGTACATCTTCCGGAGTTACTAGATAAAATGAAATGGTAGATGTTCCTTATAAAAACAGCTCGTGGTAGCGATGAATCGATTTGAATTTTTTAGTTGAGTTAGCAAATTGCAAAGATCAACCATACTTGTTTACTATGAGGCACATCTCAGGATTATTAAGCGCTTGAAGGTGTTCTTCCACACAATGGTCATAGAGACTAAAAAACATCCCATCGCGTTATTTAGGGATGACATTTTGTTCGGTGTTCTTCAAACCGGAACATAACTGGCTGGTTTGACAGTAATCAGTTCAACTAGTTTGATAGTGTATGAAGTAAAAATCTTTAATTCGGAGTTACTAATAGATAAATCGGTATCCGATGACTCGTTTTTGAGTGATTACACTTGCTTTAAATATGATGATGCGCACGAACGCTGTGAGTGATTTAGGTGATCAGTGTATGGCCAATTTTTCGATTACGGAATTGTTGCATATTTAGTTGATGCAGATCTTCGGGAGGTCCAAGGCAAACCCTGCAATGTCTGAAGCATTTCAATCAATCATCTCAAAATAGTCGGACAATGGATGTTACTAACTGCAAAATCTATCACAATTAAATTACAAAAGCTTAGTTTTCCAGGACTAACTGTGACCAAAGGCGCCACAAGCAGCTCTAACTGAAAATGCCCAATTTCGAGATGTGCACTGTTCCTTGAATCTACAACGACAGTTGATTTGGAACATGGACACAAACCTATCTTGTGTCTAGAATGACGGTTGATGAAGGATGAGATTTGTTTGCGTTTTTTTCCATTTTTGACCAATTAGACCGCCCAGTCTGTCCATACTCATTGCAGTATTCTTTATAATTGTATCGACCGGATGATGAGTTTTAAAAAACTTGCTCTCAATGATACTAAAAATTGGCGCTATAGTCTATTGAATAAATAATTTTTCATTTGTTCCTTTTTACTGTTGGTTTTTAAACAGGCGCACAACAATCATGTTAGCCAACTTGAAATTTTCGTTCACTTTGTGCAGTGTAGGGGTAATACTGCAAAATATGTGCAACAAACAGTTGGAACGTTGAGCAGATAAACAGAAATGAATTGTCGTTGATAGCATCTATACTTGCATGGTTGGCGGCTGATATGTGAACAGTTCACCTTATAACCACGTTTCTCATTTGTATCAAACATGTCAAAATGTCAAACAAAGCTATTGCAATAGACTATGCGTGTTTTGACAAGCAAATCAAACGCATGATTACCTTTATCCCAGTCACTGTTTGCTGAAAAAGATGGGGGTTTACGTAAATGATATACGGTATTATTGCAAAATCTATATAGTTTCACTTGTAAACAGCAAGGTCATAATTTATAGTGCAAAATTCAGGGATAACGTGTAAAGAATACCTGTTTTCCCAGCCAGTTGTAGAGAACAAACGGGCAAAGAAGAACGAATTAGGAAATCTTGGATATTCTTGGTAATAATAGCAGCGTGCGTTAATTCAAATTGTTGAATTAACTGGAACGAATAGCTTTGGAGCTCTAGAGTTGCTTTTAGAAAACTACTCGTATGCGTTGATGTCAACTGATGGAGTCAATCACAAGGTTTCCAGTTGATGTTCCCTAGATGAACAATAGTTGCTTACAGGAAGGAAAATGTTGCCTTCAATTTGATGCACACTATCTTCTGTTCCATCTTCCAGGTATACAACTATGTCAACTAGAGTGTAAAACTTGGAATACGCTTTGAATGTGTTTCATTCACAACACCCTACCTTTCACTTTGATTAAAACGGTGACTAAGAATTATCAGGAGAGAAGAATTCTGTCGGATGTGATACTTTGAACTCACAAAAGGATGACGTTTTCAAAAAAATAGAAGATAATTACGGAGACTTCTGGAACATTTTGAGGGATAACTTGTTAAACTCCTTAAAAAGAGGTTTTCATTGTTTTTCCAGTGATCAAAAATGAGTAGTAGGGGACTTGATTTTCATATAGGTTGAATCTCACCCACAAATGATCGCAGCTGTCGCATTCCCGTAGACTTTCCAGTCGGCTCCTTTCGAAAAGAAGCACTAGACTCGAGTTTCGCCTACATTAGAGCTCGCCAGTAGTGCATATCCTCGCCACTGCCGGGACTAGAACTTCGGTCACGCTGTTCATTAGGCAACCGTGCTTACCACAGCGCCGACTGGAAACTGTGAGAATACGACAGCTGCGTTCAATTATGGGTGAAGTTCAATCTATCTCAAAAATGTTTGGTGTACATACACTGGGCGCCGTTCGCGTTCGGATGACATCACTAATGTTTTTGATCAAGCATTTAGACGTCGTTAACATTCCGTAGAAACATAACTTTTCGGTTCACATATGGATTTTATTTTAACGAACAGGTTAGAGAATCTGTCGTGCTTTGCAACTTGCGTAACCGATCAATTTGTGGACAGTTGTTTTTCAGTAGAATTGAGGTTCGATTTTCTTCTTTTGTCAGTGCACCAATTTCTTTGTGCTTGTTATATCAATTTTATAGCAGGCGTATTAACAGTCAGATTACCGTTTTGGTAGGTATACATCACATAGCCGTATAAATCAAGGAGCAATCAAGCTAATTGAATACATATTGGCGTCGTTGAAGTCCTTAGGTGTGTTATGTCAAATGAGGAATTTTTTGTTACATTAACAGGAGATTAATTAGTTAACTAGACAGCATCCCAAAATGTCGCATAGTATCTTCATCTTAACTTTGTATCTCCGGAGGAACATGCTTTGTCAAGAATGTCTGCCAACTTACACACAGTGTGCCTCTGGCTTGTTCGCATGCTGTTTATGATTGCAGCCTTAATGGGCATTTTTTGTTTTCATACTAACATGTATTTATCCATATATTGTTGCACCATTAAGAATGGATTACTTGTAGTGCGTGCATGTTCCGGCTTCTTGTACACGATTGATTGTCAGCCAGCCATAAGTTTAATTGTAGTCAGTACGTGATAATCATAAGGTTGCCGAAACCGATGGCAGTTTTATCATTTCTGTGGATACTGATCATAATAACGTAGATTCAAGACCTTGTCTAGTCTATCGTAGTACGAAGTGCGCTTTCCGAAATTGCTGAATACTTGCCGATTTTCAAAAAACCGTGGTTCGCGCAAAAACCAAACTTTCGCTTGGCAACAAGTTTCACAGGATGTTGAGATGCTGTAGTTGCAAGGACCAGCTACCAAAAACTTATCCAAATATGTCAAACGCATAGGTAATCGTAAATTAATAAAACGGAAAGCAGTGAGCACACATAAAAACAACTATTAATTAACGTGTATTTATTCCAGTTTAAAATTTTTGCCATACTGAATCAAGTTATTTTTTGCACGCAACATCATTGTTACCTTGTCTCAAGGAATCGAAACTTAACCTAATCTGATATTTACTTACCCTGATAAAGTCGTTCAAAAACGGCCGGCAGACGTTCTGGAGAGAGGAAAGTAGTATGTGGTTAATGATCTTGTAATTTTTATTCCAATGTCATGACTCAGGCGGGAGAATTGTAATCTGTAAGGCATATTCCTAGTCAATCGCCCTTCAGTTCCCCATAGGAAATTTTTCAAATGGTGCTGAAACTTCACTGTTTCGGCAGGTTGCTTGAAGAAGTTTATGCTGAAAGTGGCCAACAAATCAGTTTAGTAGTCAATTTGTACTGCTCACGATCAGTTCTGGAGAAATGTTCACGTATGTGAGGATCAAATGTAAAAACTTTAGATTCCGGATCTCCCAGCGTGCATTCGTATTCAAACTGGATGTGATTTAAACGCCTTTGGGCAGATTGCTTCCGTCACGGAAACAGTTACAGTCACGGCCCAAAGTTTTACAATTTGGCCTGTTTTGAATCAACCAAACTTTCAAAATATTTGCTAGAAAATACAAGGAAACATAAAAAAAGAAAAACTCATTTGCTCACTTCTTCGATATTTATCTGTTTATTGTAAAATTGGCATAATTTTAGTTACAATGTTTTGGCCATGAAAACAGTACTTACCTGATTTAACTGAACTCATCGGATTTCCATATCTTTACAAAAAGCTTGTCAGATGAGATACCTCTCTTCTATCCTTACTTATGGTTTACGATTAATAGAGAGTTAGATAAGATGAAGGGTTTTGCTATAAACAAGTCAAGTTTTGTAATCGCTACTGTCTGAGTAACGTGATTCAGCTCATCCGCCTTGTAAGTGCTTTAATTATTATTGACGTTAGTGTTGAAAGAGTCCATCAAAAGTGTGACTAAAAGATTGAAGATTGCATAGGTTGGTGAAAGTCGAGGTCAGTCACTTAAACTTTACTATGTCGTGTTCCTAGTCGCATTTGTTATTAAAGACTCTACCAATATGTCATTCTGAAGAGAACACGTCAGAATGATTACGGAGTTATCCGTGTTCACTTATGACTACGTGAATCCTAGTTTCTCTCAAACTCAATAACCACCAACTTGTTTGCACATTTAGGTGTTTTCAAGAAGTACAACGTTGAACTGTCATTTCATTCGGCCGCATATGTGAAGCTATCGTGTATACATGAACTATAAGAAGTCATTATATTTAGTTGTGCCGACTGAGCTTTTAGTCAAACGGGACCAAATGTAACACCTCCAAAACGAAAGTAGTATAAATGGTGTCATCAACATTTATAAACCACTTCACAAGTGCAATCATTGGTTTATATCCTAGCTCTGTGCCATAAAAGTTGTACAAACGTGATACACCATCATTTTTATTGCATATATACTGACAAAGAGGCAGGTGTTAGGAACAGAATCATCTCTTCCTTTGCACTGTTAAATACCGTTTCTTAAAACTGTGCAAGATGAACAGTCATGTTTAGGTTCAGCGTGACCGAATAACTCTTTGATAAAGCCGAGAACATTTGCAAACGCTGAGCTCTCGTCGGCAAAACGACAGCTAAAGTTTAACTTGGAATCTCTCCGAATTGAAATGTTTGCGAATTAATTAAGAACATGTTCTAAAACTATTACTGGTTCCTCCGGCCGACAATGGTAGTTATGGAGGTCATTCGTCAATCAAATTTACTCCAGCCAAATTATTATAACCCAGGCTACCTATGTATCAAATTAGAACGCGACCATGTTATTCGGAATTACCATGGTCTATTTCATTGCCAAACTGCACGGTTAATTTACGTCTTCATAGTAAATGTTGAAACTACTTACCCAACTTTTCAGCTAGAAGCAAAATAAGATATAATACTACGTAAAAACCGTTTCATTGATTATAGTAAACAAAATAATACTGTATGGTTTGTAAGTGTTATTTGTATTGACCCAGTTTTGTTTCGGCCATCAACATTTTATTGGATGAAATTCGTCCTTTGAAAAGCGATCCCTTCTCAAAAGAAAAGATCCAAGGTTACAGTATGCAGAAGTTTGGTGCTCCTAAACGAAGGAGAGAGGGGAATAATTCTTCGAGGTACGCGCTATTCTCGCCAAATTGCCAACTCCACATGAGGGCTCAGAAGTGTTAATACCGTGACCTTGGACTAGGCAGTATTTGACCCCACATGAATCAGTAATTACAAAGTCCTGCCGAGGCACAAAATAGTACTAGTGCTGGGCGGTAACGGCGGCGTATTCCACTTCTGACATACGTATTCTTAACAAAAAGACAAATTGCGAAATTCAGTTGGTTTCTGTTACTCAAGGAATTATGTAGACCATTAGGTTATATAGGTTTATCGTATTTCTACAAAGCAATGAAACGAAAAACGTTACATGTATGTACTTCAGGGTGAGGTAACTGGTTTTGCTGCCTTGACCCTGAAACTATTTTTTTGGGCAAATGAACGGGTTCATTCGTACCTATCCATCTCTGGGTTGGGTTGCCGTTAAGCCAATCGAGGACAAATTGGCATGATAGACAGTTGACAAATACCATCGAAACGAAGTTCGTTTTTCCTACTTCGGTTCCGGAATCTGGATTCGATGATAGGGAAATATCATAGGCAGTCACGGAGAAGTTTCCTTATTTTTCATTCAGTAAAGAATCCCGCCTAAACTAGGGCAATACTTGGTACTGCATGCCACATAAGTAACTTCAAACTTCTGCTAAGTAAACGTTTTATGGCCTTTCTAGAATCTGCTGTGTCATGAAACACGTGGTTTCTTTGCTTGTCGGATGACGAAAATGGAACACTGTCTCACCAGAGAAC
This sequence comes from Paragonimus skrjabini miyazakii, assembly GCA_014338405.1. Lineage (NCBI taxonomy): Eukaryota > Metazoa > Platyhelminthes > Trematoda > Plagiorchiida > Troglotrematidae > Paragonimus > Paragonimus skrjabini miyazakii. Next base: position 141,324 of record JTDE01000797.1, read on the forward strand.
ATAAGTTCCCCTGCCAACAGCGGTTGCCGAATGGTAACCAACGGCCGCCGTCGAGAAAGTTGCAAACCTTTTCCCCTTAAGAACCATAGCCTGCACAAATTACACGGAGGAATTCTGAGACAAAGAATTACCCGCCAATCAGACCGCGTGCTTGTAAATAATAATTAACTGAGATCTCGAATCTACAGATTTGGATTCGAATGCAAAACCAAGGCAGACTCTTTCCGTAGAGCTTTCATGAACACCACATTTCCAGTTAAGGGTCGCTGCCTCTTATGCG
>JTDE01000797.1:141703-175837 GCA_014338405.1 Paragonimus skrjabini miyazakii
CCAGTGTCGTGGCGGCAATTTCCAGCTTCTAGCTAGCTGGAATCGACCAAGACTTTGCAGTGACGTGTGAATAGCATGACAACATCGAACTACTCACCAATCAAGCTGATCGACCGCGCACACAGATCGCAACAACAAATTGTATTTCCGCCAACTGTTCGGTGCTGCTTGAACAAGGTGGAAATGCTAAACCCGGTAATTAGCTCTGAATGAGATTATAGTGCTTTGCCAAACCCAGTTTGGTAGCGCCCTCGGTATAATGTGACTCCGCCATTTGCATCTGCCCAAGAATATTTTCCGCAAATAATAAAGTACATAACTTTCACGAGATTTTTCCCAGCCTCTATGTCCATGTGTGACGAATGATTGAGCAACTGAACAAGCATGCTGAACGTCCCCAGCCTTAGTGTGAGTTCGTACGTAACTGTGTTAACTGAGGCTGCAATGGTTCATTTCCTGGTTCCAGTTTAAATAATACCTAAACTTCCTGATCCGATTTTCAACTCTTGATCTGTAGTATACCTCGAAATTTTATTTTTGGCTGGAAAATACATGCTAACGACCTAAAAGCTTTGAATTAACTGAACGATAAAAACGTGACCCGAAAATAAGTTATCGGTGAATTGCATGTATATCGTTATCATTTGCTTGGAATGCTTACATTTTGAAAGCGATTCGTATCCTGCAAGGGTGAATTCACTGTTGTTACTGTCAGCCTGAGCAATGTGACCAACACAAACATAATTGAAATTTACTGCATGCCATTAATAAATGTATGCCTTCCGATTGTGCTCAGTTTTGACTTCTTCGAAACAACCAGTATAGCAACCTTAAAAGCCGGTATTATTTAGTTAATCGTCGGCCATAAATGGTGGCTGAGTCAACGCATTTTTAAACCTGTCAAATCACTTGCATTCAGTTTGCTTTTCGCGAGTCAACCACATTTTGTTCAAAAAGCCAACAGCTCTTCAAAGGTTAGATCAATACGCAAATATGTTGTTTTATAGAACTATTCGACAAAGCATTATATTTCTGACGGTTAGAAAATACAAAGTGGTTATGAATAAAGAAGACAATAAACTGATTTTCGCGGGTTGCGTCCGGATAAAATTTTGTCGCACCTTTACAACTGCATAATGCAGAACACCTACTTGTCAGTATAGGAAAGCAAACAAGACACCGGAGAAAACCAAATATCGAATGTTGTGGGTACTATGTACTTTTGGTCTCCTGTATGTTTTCTCATATGGATGTACAAATATTCTGTACTATGAAATCGTAAATTTTCACCAAAATTTGTCCGAATATGAATAATGATATATTAGCCAATTGTATTTTTGTTCGCATTCTTGACGGGAAAAGTTGTCCGAAATTGCTTAAAGCACTGAATTAATACGGTTACATTCTCGGGATGTGAAAGCAATTAACTCGATTCTATCGTTATTTTGATGGCTCAAATAGTTCACAAATGTCACCACTTTATGAGCGAATTGTGCATTATTATAAAGCGATACTTTGTAAAATATGTTACTGTGTAGGTTTGATGCCAACTGAGAATTGTGTCCGTCACTTCACGTATAATACGAAGGTGATTTGTACAGGGAACGTTATAAAGGCCTAGTGACTTTCTTGGGAGATTGATATCTGTAGAAGCAAACATCGTTCAGGATGCCCAATGGCTGGCCGATTTAAATGAAACCTTTGTTCTCCTTTATCTTCGTTAACCTCGGATTCCCAGCACCATTTCTCTACTGTAATATTAGTAACTTCCTGCAGGGAACTCTCTCAGCCACAACAGTTAGCTGTTAGTTGAAAAACACACAGCCTATCAGAAAGATAAAGCTGTTTTCGGTAATATAATAAACTAAACGTTTCAATTTTGACAGAGACATGAATGAATCCGTTGAAACTAGTTAATACTACTGTTCTTATTATTGTGGTCGATAACATCACTGTAGTCTTCCTGCATCACATAACTGAGCACCGAATCCATCAGAAATGTATGGAGCTCGGGCGAACAAATATTACGCGGAATTTTTGGCTGAACTAAAAACGGTGAACCTGTTGGCTGAATTACTTTGATCGGTATGAAAGGCGAGTGTAAAATGAGTTTAGTTTTTCGCTGTTTCATTTGTACTACATTAACTATTGTTTTGTTTATTGTGTTTCCACCTATAATTAAAGTACTGTTTATGAAAGGTGGGCGGTCATTTTTACGATAGAAATTGAGTACTTCTGAGATGGTTTAACTTTTCAAAAATGGTATTCTGCGTTACGAACACAATTAATCTGATGGCATATTGATTGAACAGTCTGGTAAAACTGACATTCCCTATGTAATCTGTTTGTTCTTAACAAAATTATGTTGCCAGCATAACCCGACAACGTGAAAGAGCCACGCGACTCTGTTGCGGATTTTAAAAGATGTACTCTCTTCATTTTTTTGTAAACCCATCACAAGAGATCCGTAGATGCAGTATTTGCTAGCTAAAAGCTGTTAACTAGATACCGTATACTGTGCATTAATTACCCTTGATATCCGTTTATGGCAAAGAAAGCGGACTTACCTTTTGGTGAGTTTTTCGATGGAAGCTTGCCTGTTTTGGCAAAAACAATTTGAATATTGTAAAAGTGTTACCACGGTCCAAATAGTTTGCCATACCAACTTTCAAACCCATTTTTAAGTAGGGCTAACGAGTGATACTCGTTGGACTGGAGTGGTCAGACTTTCTACCAAATCAAAGCAAGATTAATGTGAGTAGTTGAATGCTGACCGACTTTGTCGACCAAAGTGCTCCCAATAAGGACTGTTAAAAATACTCACTTCGTATCGCCTTGAAAACCTTGGCTATTATCAACAAAATGAGATGGAAATTTATTTCATTTGTTATAATGTAGTTGACCATGATGAATTCACCAATGTTAAGTTTTGACAGTTTACAATGTTATGGTAAAATTGTGTTTGTTTTCGAAAGGGGAGAAATTAAATGACTGTATTATTGAATCACACTCAACAATAAAATTCTTTGATTTGTCAGTTCAGTGGTTCCTGGTGAATTGGCCAAAGCTTTATCAAGTCCAATAAATTTGTGATTCAATAAGAGTATACTGGAACACTCTGTCATTTTATAAAACATATATTCGTCGTGGATATTAGATGCATGCATTTTCATGTCAACACTCCAGTAGTTCGATGTATTAAGATGAATGCAGTTTTGAGAAATCATAGCAAATATTACAGATTTTTTCACCTACAGTCCTAAAGTTTGTTTATCAACTGTTATCAGAAGTTCCGTATGTTTTCTATGCTGTTACAAATTATTTTCATAATTCGGAGTTAAACGGTACTCACATATTCCGGACGGACCTAAATAATGAATTGAAATCGTTGCTTTAAAATACTAATCGTATTTATTTCCGAAATTTCATATACAAAAGTTAGAGGTAACTATTGCGTTAGCCATTGCTTGCAGTATCTCGCGGGCTATGTTCGACGCGAGTGAAGATAATATTTTACACAGAAAATCAAAAGCAACAATTAACACGAGTAAGCACATCTGTTTGGTTATAAATATGGTGGTCAAGGGACCAGACGTTACATCTCATCTGAAAACAGCCAAGCGAAAGTACCCCTTATTTCATTTGGGTTGTTTACGAATTACCTTTGCAAATTCCACTAGGGATACGGACTGACCTCAAAGCAGTAATACGTGGTTAGCTTGATCACGAGACATGCTATTTGCAATTCAAGTTCCAGCCTTGGCGATGGTTTTTCAACTCAATGGTGAGAAGAGCGTTAACCTTACAAATTTGATCGCATTTCGACCTGCCAATCAAACATTGTGATTGTGAAGGTTGCTTATATATCCATACTTTCAGACTAGTAGGCACAAGTATTCATACAATATTTGTTTCTACAATTACAAGAACATATGCAGAACAAATGAGACAGTTTGAGTTTAATACAAACCGGAGCGCAACACAATTAACATTTACTATTATGGTCATTACTATTCTGACCAGTTAGCTAATAATGAATTTTCTCACCCTGTATAATCTTTTTGAAAGCTAAAATAGACCGCCATTGAAACAGTTTAACCAGCAGGGTACGATAGTACGACATCAACCTTCATTGTGTATTGATAAAAAATATTTGCCAATTCAATTATGTTTCGTATTCAAAGTGCAGAGAGCACTTCATGCCAAGTTCATTAATATTCCATGGTTACCTTTATATGCTTTTTCCAATGCTGGATTTGATTAAGAAAATTAGAAAGTATGTATTACGTTTAAATACCAAGGGGGTAATTTTAAAGTTGACAGCAACAACAGCTTAGTTACTAAAGAAATCATAGGTATTTTGGTGTTCATTTTTGTAATCTCCGTCGTTTCACACCACTATAACGACGTGAATGTATGCACTTTGTTTGAAATATGCTCATTATTTTGCATCACACATACCATAGAAACAAAATTCTTGAATTTGAATAGGACGTTATTAAAGTGAAACGGAATTAATTAACCGATTTGACGATACATTGAAAAATGGGTTTCATTCATGTATTCTGTCAAGGTAAAAAGAATTTACGCTGCGCGAAGCCAATAGTTCAACTTGTTCCCTCTATTTGCTAACGTAAGAGCGGAGAAGCCAATTTCAGTTGCACATTGCAGCGTAACTTGAAGGTACAATCGAAATTGTTTCAGTCATTCGCACTTTAGCGATGCACTTCCGTGATTGCACCATGGTATTATTGGCATACAAAATTGGACAATATTTTCTCATCAGCTGTACATCACTCATTGTTTGCATGTTCGCATTACGATTACGTAGAAAGGTCCTTATCAGTTTTGCCAGAGCAACTAGGCAATATGTTAAATAAACGTATTAAAGGCTCGGCGTGGACAATCAATAAACGTTTTTTCGATAGTGGGTTTAATGTTCACGGCTTGGAACTTTGCCCGCCATAGGTTAATGTGAGCAAATGTACACTACACTGCAACGACGACTGAAATGGTAGATTACGCAACAGGCAGAATAATCAGTTTCCGTCCACTACTGCTATGAAATACTCACTGTATAATACCCCCGACAGAGCGTACAACTGAGCAGTCATACAACGCTGATGTTGATCTGTGTTTCACCTTATGGCTCAAATTGTCACCGATTAACTAAATTTGCCGAAATATACTCCTTCTTTTGCACTACAGCTTGTCACCCTTAGCGCTCCATCCTTACTGCGGATATTTGTACAGTTTTTCGTTAACTACTACTCCGCGTCGTCTTTCTGATGCATATTTCTCCTTCCGACTTGTTTGTTTTTCCGGCTTTGTTAACCGAGGTTATTTTGATCCCCGTTTACGATAAACCAGTGAAAAACTAGAAAGTTACAAGCGCTAACCTTTTCATGCAGGTTTACGATAAACAGACAATATTAACATTCCCCCTGATCTCAGTTGATAAGACGGACTGAGAATAAACCCGTAGTTGACCACCGGCTCATATTGCAATGTGAGGCTTAAACTATTAAAATTTAGCCGCCAATTTTGTGGGGCAAAAAACAATCGCCAGTAAAGTTTACCTTGTTATTGACGTGAAGATTGCACATCGAGTTATGGGACGTTCTTTCATGCAATTTTCCTTCAAGCATTGTCAAGAAAACCTCCTTAGCTGGCGCCTAGCGGGCTCTGAGTAGGAACACCATCAACAACTTTATAGTGCACTCGTTTGACTTTAGAAAGAATGTTCTCTTTATAAGCAAAATCACTTTTATGGTTCATTTGAATTGGCAGTGTATAATTCGTATAAAATCCAAAAGCCAACATCGCGCAATGTAAGTGTTTCGTCTAGTTTCCAAGGATGTTTAGAGAATCACAATGAAACTGGCGCGATTCTGTCATTTATATGAAGCTAATTCGAAGAATCTACAATTTTCCTTTTTTCACAAAGTGCCCTAGAATTGCGTGAAATGTCAAAAACTCACAAGAACTGGCCACAGACAGATCTGTAAGAAAAAATTTACATGCTATTTCGCAGTCTAGTTTTTCATATATATCAAAACGCTATTGCAAATTTGACACTAACGTGAAGAAAATATCATGATGTCATTTAAGAGGTTTAAGCTTCTTGAATGTAATGGACTGTCTTTAAGTATTTTGACACATAGTTTAACCGCCAAAAACAATGGTTTTCAAGTGGAGTCGAAGAGGGTCGTTGCTCCGTGTTGAAAGTATTGGTTACTCATAGTACGTGTTAAACTTGGCTGTAGTCTTCTCTCCTAACTATGAACAGTCTTACAACCGTCGACTACGTTACTTATTCATTCGGTCTTTGTTGGACACATTTTAATATAGCAAAACAAGTTGTGAAACATTCTTGTATTAATCGACAAACAACACCGTACAATATGACGAATAGTTGCACTGGAATGTGGCTTCAAGTTGGTGTGCATTACCAAGTAATGAGTGGTCGAGGAAGAAGTGAGTAAACTTGTAATGAATAGCTGATTACCCGCAGATACATCGATATCTGAAACGGGAAAAGCAAGCAAAGTATAAGTTCTTAATAGTGGATTTCTCTAATTTTTTTGAGAAAATGTTTCCGAACGCTTATCACTCATATTGTTTGATGATTTCAGTGCACCATAAAATTCGCGGGGACTTTTAACATTAAATTGGGCAGAGCAACGTGGTTCTTTGGAGAATTCATGAAAACTTTGTTGCGAGCTTTATCCCAGTATCCTCATAGGAAAGGTTTTGTTCAATAATTCATTTAAATTGAAACAGACGGTGTCGTCCAGAAGGTCTCTAACAAACGCGGATGTTATCAGTGCTGAGACATGCCAGTTTACCAAGTATAATGGGTTGCAGTAAAAATTGTCCGGTCCAGTGTACTCTACTAGACTAACAATACAAAGTATAATTCTCAACAGGTATAGAATACAATAATTTAGCAATCTATACTTCAAACCAGGATAACTGGAACTGCTGTTGGAATGGTCGCTGCGTTAGTAGAGAGCAGACTTAGGCGAAAATGTAACGAAGGTCACGTAGGTCATCTATACGAAAAAAAGTTTCTCATGCAATACAGTTAAACCGCAAACAAAACACTTTCCAAGTTCACGTGCTGCGACACCATGTATTTATGTATTAGACGGTTAAACCACAATTGTTCATGGTCGATGGGACGTCTGTTAAAAAACAGGGTTTCAGTGTAGTGGCTGAAGAAACATATGAATCAGATGACATCGCCGGACGATATTTTGAGGTTGATAAAATTCTCGAAGTGGGACAGTAATGGTTGACCTTGTTATGAAGCACACTGTTTCACTTCGCAGGCATATACACCTGTATGTTCTGAATGACATGACTACCACAAAATAAGTTAAACAAGATTACAACATGAGGAAAATGCAGGGCGACTGACAACAAAATGTCAAGTACCACGTTGTTCAGCCCGCCCTCAAACTTTTCGGAGAGCATCACCGAAGACTACCTACTTTTTTACACTGCAAATCACTCATAATAGTGAACATGAACTATCAAGTGGCGTTTTTTACCTGCCTACTCTGTTTACAGTCATTGCGCAAGGGACTGATGTGGTTGATGGTGGTAGGTAATTTTTCATTAAATCTTCCGCTTTTTCAGAGGCCCACTACAAACTTGTGTATACTAAACTTCATCGCTGGTTGGGGAATATCTATCCTTTTAGCTAATATATTTTTCTTAGACCAATTGCTTAAATATGTCAGTGACTTGTCAGGTCAATGACGATGTATTCGTACTAGTCGATGAGGAAGTTGTGATGATTTTGTGACTCATTCTTAAAATAATACAACTCGCAAACATCTCACTACTGATGCCTCAGAATGATACGAAACTTCGTCGCTAATTCTATTATTGAGAAGATCACCTTTACGATGACAGTGGTAGTTTGTATTGTCTTTAGTATAGATGGTTGACTTTAACTAAACTTACGGCAAAAAGATACGTATCAAACACTTTAGAAGTGTGTCGATTTTTGAATCAATTGCCCCACAATCTGAGGCACGTGACTTAGTTTACCACACATCATATTCCTCAATGTCACTCGGTGAGTTTACGACACCAGTTAGAATGCATGGATTAGTTAATCGAATTTCGGGCTGGCGCATTCAGGAACAACGTCTTAACTTTTATGACAGCATATTGAGTGCGTTCAAGTAAATAATTGATGTGTACGCTGATTATGTTGTTCGAAGTTATCAAGCATTGTAACCACTTTGATAACCCCGAAAAGATATATCACTTTAATTCAAACTTTACCTTGCTGCTTTGAACTAAAGCTGTTGTATAACGATTGGTTGTCATTTTTCACACAATCTTTTTCTTCTATGTCCAGATTTCATTTTGGCTTTCAACAATCTTTTCCCAGGTTCCAGGTTTGATCCCAGAATCGCTTTTCTATTGTCGTGTTTTGCTGTTTACTCGTTTTCTACCGTCCAGTACGAACGGAAATGTACACGTGCAACGTGAGCTAGCTTCAACATGTAAAACTAAGACGTATCCTTGTATGCTGTCGTGTAAAACTGATCTATTCAGTGCATCTAAAAATATCTTCACTTTGAAATAAAAACTTTAGAATGGAACCGCTTTTCGCTTGGTCTACGAATAAATTAAACGGTTAAAAAGAGCGAGAGTATGCTCAAGGTGTTAATGGTATGTTCACGCTACCATTGAGAATGCAGACAATCCAGCGCTTATTTAGTGTGCTGTCCCGTTTTCCAGAATAAAACACATAAATTCTGTTTAATTGGTAATAGATGAGGGTTATGGATAGGTATTTGTTCCAGCTGTATAATCGTGATAAATGTATGTATGCAGTTAATTCCCGTATATACCCAATTTCTTCCCTACCGGGCTTTGCAACTCCTACAAGTGGTCTTGTAAATTGCTTATTGTTCCAATGCTAATCACTTTCGGGTCAGCCAAGTCGTACATTTCTTTTGGTGCAACTATTCCATATAACCATTTGCATTCAAAAATTCATACGGAACAGATCAAGCCAAGGATAAAGTGTCCGTACAGAAACCTATCTGAAATGTCTATGGGAATTCATTTAATGCACTTGTATAATAATCTACCGGTTTGTCAAGAATAATAATCCTGGTGGGCACGAAATTCATAATGCAATGTGTGAATCACAGTCACGTTGGTTAATTCATGAGATTCCGCCCTGTATTGCAAATACTAGCTTCTCAACAAAACACAGAATACTGACCTTCTTTTAGTATGGCTGTTGACGAATGTTTTTACAAAAAAGGAAATTTGTTGGAAATATACCGACTTTTCACTTCATATATTTGCAGCGTTGCGGATAAATAATATCAACGATTTTGTGGCTCAAAATTACTTGCATAAACGGTCAAATATGGTGTTACAATTTCCTGAACATCCGTTGAATTATTAAGAAAGATTTGAACTTATTTGGCAGCGATAAGGGCGCCTTACTGACTTGGACAGTCTGCAAGTGTGGACGCAAATGTTCAGTCATCGCTTCCTCTCTCATCGGATAGATCGTCTTAGAAATATTTGCACTGTACGATAGTTTGCACTGTCAGTTTAAATTCCCCCAAAACACCAACAACATCAACTTGCACAATAAAAACTCCTTATCAGACAAATGGTAATAGGTGAGGAAACGGACTTATACGGACCGACCTTGTTGCAAGAATTATGACTCATGAACAATACTGCGAATATTATTAAAACTCCGTTAGATGTTTAATGGCTAGTGACCGTACCCAGCCAATAGGCTACGGAAGCTTGAAATCTGTTAATAGGACTGAACTGAGCATGGTCGTTGATTTCCAAGATCTGTTTGGTAAACCAGAGGTACACGTTTTACATATCAGGCTATCTAGTGTTTTGTTCCTAACGGCTTTACGGAACTATATGTATCTTAAAAACTACCGACAACAAAGTCTATCACATGAAGCTTGAATGTGCCTCAACAGTTTATGGAGTTATCAAGCAAAACAAATGAAACACTGAAACACAAGACGAAGTTTATCAAAATGATATAAATAAATTTGACAAGTGATTACATGTGATGGGATTTGGCCTGTCTCTTGCTTGTTCAGCTGTTCATATTTGGGTTATTCTACGATTGTTGAGCGCAGAACTTGCTCAAACCGTCATCAGTAGTTTACCTGCCAGAAGAATTTTTATCGGTTCCTACTTGCCGATCTGGCTTTTGTAAACTACCTGATGTTGCAAGGTGTAAGCCATTTTTCACGAAGTTTTAATAGAACCGTTGGGTGAATTTCTCTAGTATGTTCCTGAGTTGCATACCAAGACAGCACAGACCAACAATACGAAATAAATTACCGAAAACAATCAAATGTGTGCTCAATGGGTAGTTTAGCAGATTTGATAATTTAAAACGACCTGGTTGTTAAAAACCAAGATTTTAGCTAGATTTGAAACAGCAACATGCATAAGTTCGGCGAGTGCTTTACCAAGTTGACCGAAGAGTCATGATTGTAAATGTCATATCTGGAATTAGCTGTCCACTCTTCCAACTGTTTCACAGGAAATCCACCAAGTGATTCACCAGTTTACTCGCCTGGCATGATTGCTACGACCACAACCACTGCAACTTGTTAACAGTTCAATCCCACTGGCCGGTTGTAGCACTGATGAAGGTCGGCGTCAACGGTCTGATGAATCCTGCTAAGGCGCATGAACCCCCGGACCTCCGATAGAGTGCGACGGCTGTTCAACAGTTCAAGTGCGAAATGTTTGAGATCTCAGCGTGGCATCGCGCCGTGTTTGGACATGCCACTTTCGACGACGGTTCGAATCCAGAAGAAATCCTGGTTATTAATATGTTGGTCCACTCCGGATTAAATATCTCTCATTGAATAACAACCCGGTCCAAAAAGACCACTCAGTTTGCAAACGCGGTAGAAGAAAAAAGGAATCAATGAAGTACGCATCTTTCAGATTACAATAACCAATTGAAGAGGATCAGCATGAAGTTGCAATCAAAAAGAATACTCACATTCGGCTGCATAAAAGAGAGCGTAACAGAATCGTTCAGTTATATTCCTCTCTGTTCAGATCACTGACGGATCATAATGGAAACACTATCAAACATTGGCAAGTTTTGTTTCTCATGAGTCTAGCGTGACTTTTTCAGTAATTCATGCTTCGTAACAACTGCATGGGGAACTCTACACAGATTAACGGGTTCAACATAGAAGACACTTCGCCAACATCTCCAAGTTAAGCATGTCTGCTGATAATTAGTTCGCACTGAACATATTTAGATTACTACCCGTGTAAGTGTTTCTGTATATCTCTAATTTGGAACTTACTTGTTAAGTACACTGTTCGTGGCCTGACCTTGTAGGATCGCTATTATGAAATGAGCCTACTTTTTTCTTTGATGCGGGCTACGCGTTTATTAATGGTCAACTTTACTTCAAGGCCAAATCATAATAAGATTATCGGCATGATTTGTACCAAATTCTTAATGCAATAGACTATTAAAAATATTCAAAGTTTGAAGAATTAAAAGCGTCGACAAGCGTCGCCAACAACAGAACCCGGACGGGGTAAAAGTAGACCGATCTATTGCTCAATTGTGTGCGTCATATATACGACCCAATGCACTACTACTTGATTTAAGTGCTATCTACGAAGTTGAAAAACTGATTTACTCTTTATTAATAATGCTATCTGGTTACAAGTTTGAGTGACACAAATAAGAGCTGTCTGGAAGCTAATTTTCAGTGGAAGCAAACAACCGATTTTGCATTCACATCTACATAAGACAACGTACCATACCCAACTAGAAATCCTGAGTAAAATAAGTGAGCGATGGAAGTTGATGATGAGGAAAAATATTCAACATGAATTTTTGTGAAGCGATGGTTTATGTACAGTGAAAACAGTAGTGTCACAGCTTCGTAGTAATGTGGCCTTTCTAAATTGTGTTTGGTAGGTTGTTGTTCGCAATAACCAATGTTAAGATCCGTAATGACATTTGGTATATTGGGTCAGGTTGATCGGGTTATTCCGTCAGCATACTGTCTGTTTGGCATAAGCACATGATCCCTCATTAAATCACACCAGCAACTAATATCTTGATTGTGTAATTCTCTACAAACTTTAAGTCATCAACGTCCAGACAGTATTTCATTCAGGGTGGCGTCGGAAAAGACTGTGGCATTGAATTATGATGTCAACGTCCCTAGACTGATAACAAAGCATCCCCTATTTATAGAACTTGAGACCAGAATCCTTGTGGTAGACTTCACTGTCATCTTGATAACAATGATGAGCTTTGGGATAGAGTTGATAATTAGGGAACAAACTGTTTGTGAAATCTTGAGGCTTTGGCTATATTTCAACCAGAGGCAGGAACCGCAATCCGCAGTGGCATATGCTCTGACAACTAGGTGGTGAGGCCCCATTGAAAGCTTGGAAATTTCCAAGTAGTGCTTTATCAACCGGTCACCTCATCATGTAGTACGTGTTTACGGAATTGTCCACACACTGGATTGCCGTGGTAACAGCGTGATGTCATTCACTGTTGATATGACAAATATAAATTTACTCGGGCTTCTGTGTTAAAGAGGGTGTTTTTTACTCTTCTGACGACCTACGATCGTGTGTCTGAAAGAATGTGTTCGTATTTCTTAAATCAAAGTCCTATTACTGTCTTACACATTCCAATAGGCTCATCCTTACAAAACTATTGTCCAATAACAACAAAATAGCGAACGAAGCATTCCGAACTACGGAACGACAAGAAAGCCAACGGAGTTCAGGGTTAGTTAGACAACTAATCGATGTTCAACTTGAAAATTAACCAAATCCCCGACTACTCATCAGTGATAAATAAAAGTTAGTTTTTTTAAGAGATCGAGTTGGAAGAAGTATGGTGACGTCGCCACGCATAATTTTTTAACTTCAGTGTAATTCTACTAAATCTGCCTAAAGTTGATTATAATCAGCTAAAATCACGTCAATTCGATAACAGAACGGTGGTTGGTATAGAGTGGTAGGCAGTATAAAGCCGGAGTAAAGGTTCGCACAATTTTTCTCTAATTGTACCCGTGAATGAACTGTCGTGCACTCGAAGGCTATTGTAACGCTCCATTTATACACTTTACACATAGAATTGTGCGTTCGTATCTTTGATGCAATAAACTGAGTGACTGATATTATAGGTTGTCACTATCACCATCCTCAAGCTCCATGGTTTCGCTGATATCCGAGCAATTGGTAATGCTTGCACATTTATTAAATTAGTAAGTAAATATTGTGAACGTCACACGTTCCAATTTTTTGACGAATAAATATAGTTCACTAGCAAAACGAAATGGCTGGAATACCCAAACATAACACGGACAAATTAGGCATGAACGACTGCTTATAAGTTAGGGGTTCACGACACAGGTTTGGTTTGACTAACTTATGATATATTTGCATGACTTACATGGTAGAACATATTCTATTCACGGGTGTATCCGTCTGTAGCAATCATTTGCTACTAGACCGAAGACTACGAATACCAGTTTTTTTTTGTTTCGCAACCGATCTGCGCATTTCTATAGCAGCAACATTTAACCGTTTCCTTTTTGTGTCCATAGTTCAAACTTGTTTGCAGGCAGCTCAAACTTCATGTTGATGAACCGCGTGATACTCAACATGACTGATGCGATATTCTTACAGAAACGTCTGTGGAGTTTTTATTTTTGCTAGTTATTTGAAATATCTCTTGTGAATAACATGTTGCCATCTTTTAGAATATCTGTGGTGTATGTCTGTTAAGTGTAGAATTAGTAATTACATACAGAAAACATAACTTTGAAGGATATCTCATAATGCACAGTGTTTTCACAACCAGAATACTTCAGTTTATGTAATTAAATCTTACCAGCTGAACGGCTTGAATCACATGCTACATAAGAAGATATACTAGGAGGATTATACAGGTTTTACGGATATAAAGCACTGTAATATCAACTTGTTCTAGTTATGCAACTTTTGGGAGTGTTGCTCTTAGACTGTCTGGACGGTTTCAGCCAGTCACGGTTTGTGAACATTAGAAGGGATGTTTTGCCAACTTCACCTTTTGTGAGTCACTGAACGGTCTTTGCTAAAGTTAATGGGATTCAGTTACAGATGCACCACCCAAATAACGGTTTAGCAGATCTAAAAATTCCCCCTAGTTGAAGATATCCTCTGGAAACAATTTAAACCTACAACTGATTTGTTCTCCGTAGATGGATCGTAATAGTGAAAATTAACAGAGTACAACCATTTTTCACGTCCATCGGTTGATAAAACTTACATGGCAATTAAAATAAACCAGTTAGATTGAGGTCGATATGCCCGATTGTTTCTTACCAAAGAAAAATGTTTGATTGTGTACAATCAAACCTAGTTGAAGGTAAGAACGAAAGGCTATCAAGAATGTGGATCCAAGGCTATGAAGTAAAATCTTAGCCTCAATTCGAATTGTGCATTTCCACCAACATGTGCTTTAAAGTTTTCGAGTCTTCACTGACAAATGCTTGAAGTCCAAATCTATAAACCACACAATGTTTGAATTATTTCACGGCCAATTTTTGGGTCAAAATAATAAATGTAGTTCACGCTGGTATTCTTTGACTTTTGAAAACGTCTGTTGCAAATAACACAGAACCTACAACTATGCTCGGACATTTTCACCTATGTGTTCAACTAAACAATAAATCTCTGAATGTCTGTCTTCTACTCCAGTGAATTTCACATGAAGCTCTTCAGGTTTCATTTGTTATGGAAAAACCATTGACAGCTACCAACGTAATAGATAGGTAGGTTACTTTCTATGGCGGCCACAATATTAGTAAGCTTTCGGCATCAATTTCAGCAACACGTCTTATACTATCAACTGCATCATCTATCATTGATTTATCCGAAACATCACAGTACTGTGTGTACTCGTAACCGCACTGTTTGCTATATATATATATATGTGGCGGCATTAAGGAGTCCGTGAATGTTAAAACTATTTGCATGGACTATGTTGAAAAGTTTCGCTCTGATCACTTTCCAATTCAGATACTGCAAACAAACCACTTTTTTGTTAGCAAAAATTGTGCAGCTATCGTAATTTGACTTGTTCTGGTTAGTATGATTTGACTGTTCGTATCTCCAGTCACGAATTTATAATTCACGCGCACTAGCTCACACTTACCAGTCTTCAGTTTTGTATATACTGAAACACAAACCATGTAATATCAATACAGGACAGAAGAGATGACGTTGCAACTTAGTTTGGTTACGATATAATACAGAGGGTGTCAAATGGTTAATTTACGTGAACAGACGTCCGTTACGGAATGAAGTGAACAGTTAAAAAACGTAGTGTTTATAAGTAATTAGCATTCCGAATGTTGTCATAAAGGTGACAACATTTATGCTGAGTTTCAGCCTGGTTTTTGCTATTTCACTTCAAATTGATCACCAGTTCCCTTCAGTCAAAGATGGTTGCCATAAGATCCGTCGAACCGGATGAGCACATTCCATTATTTAAAAACACCTATCATTTACCAATAAAATTTCTGAGAATAGAATCGGTTGTCTGTGGTTGCGCGTTGCAAAATCTCAAGGTACTGTCATAAGGTTTTCTAATGGTTTTGCCAGTGCATGGATAAGACTGTTTGAGCACGCCCAGGACGGCACGTGCTACTGTATAAGCTATGACTCTGTGTCCACACCGATACGGTTTTGAATTAACTCGACATCTACTTGAAGTTCTCTAGGGAGTTAAAATTGTTAAAATTGTCCGACTGGCTGTGATGGGGAGTTAACCATTGATAACTTGATAAGTCCAATAGACACAAACCAATGATTTCACTCATTAAGAACAAATGATTGCTTATTCAATGTCACATGGGTGTCCACACAATCAGTGTCGACCAGTTCACTTCTGTATTCGGGTCACGCTTGCAGTGCGATACCATTCTGGTGACAGTTGTAGTGATAAGCTCTGGTAGATCCGTTCGATAATTTTTCCACTATACTGATTCGTCATATAGATGAAATCTGGATTGAGATATTCATAACATTATATTTCCCTTTATGGAAATTTAATGGACTTGATTCGCGGTCATCCAGCCACTAGCTTTCCGAAGATTTTCTTTTCATAAGACCAGCTATCGATAACTCGGGAGATTAGAGGTATTCAAGTCTTCCTATGCATCTTGTTGAACAATCACAAGTATTTCCAGTTTACCTTCGATGAACAACGTGAGGATGGAGCGTGTTTATCCCAATACTTTATTTTGATGTTTACGGTAAATGCCGTTGCACGAAACTGTACTGCTTGAAGTACAGTGAAAGACTAGGCATATTCAGTGCAAACGAAAGCCAATCTGATAAACTTTTACCCTGAAAAAACTGTTGTAACTCACTGAAACCGTCTCATGATCAAGAAACATTTTCTAGTTTTTTAACGGTTCAATTTTCATTCCAATGTTATTGTAATCGCAAGTGAACAGCCTGAGGTTCCCTGCAAGCTATATCCCATTCACAAATAGAATGATTTTTGCAGTGGCAATTCCAATTAAATACT
The DNA here is from genome assembly GCA_014338405.1 of Paragonimus skrjabini miyazakii. Taxonomy (NCBI): domain Eukaryota; kingdom Metazoa; phylum Platyhelminthes; class Trematoda; order Plagiorchiida; family Troglotrematidae; genus Paragonimus; species Paragonimus skrjabini miyazakii. The sequence goes on from JTDE01000797.1 coordinate 158,316, forward strand.
GGCTCATGAATTGTTAGACAAAACAATGAGAAACTTGGTTTTTAATCTGCAGTCGTCGATGAACCTATATAAGTTTGCAGTGCTCACTCAAAACAGCAGCAACTTTCCGTTCATGTATGGCAAGCTACTTGCACACCCAGAATGTATGATTCGATCCGCTTTTAATATCCGACGCCTACCAAATTCTTGGCACCACTGGTTTAGCCAACTTCTGTTAACTATAAGTCAATCATTGAATATTTATTTGTCAGTGGCCCACAGTTGTAACCAATGACAACTCTCTCCATTCATTTTTTTCCGCCGAGAAGCACTTCGTAACTGTTAAACATGAGAAGGATTGACGACTCAGTTATGTATGGAAGACTAATTGATAAGTCCTAAGGTCACCCCAGTATATCAAAACATATGGTAGGCTGAAAGACGTTATGTAACTAATGATTTGCTTAAGTAGCGAATATTTTCACAGTGTATCTCAGTGTAATAAAGTGTTTGAAGTAGATTGCTTATTTGGAATAGTAAGGAATTAGATATATATATATTGTCAATATGACAGTTGTGTATAAAGTTATTTTGGACGTTGTATGAAGAATGGTAGCAGTTTCATCATAAAACTAAACAAATGAAACAGATTACAGATTTGATATTCTATAACTACTATTTCAGAATTGTGTCTTTTGCTCATAGCCAGAATAGCACCGCTCAAAATATTAATTCTTCAACTGACGTATGATGACTTGAATTGGTATTTCTGTGGCATAATTAATCATGACCAATATAAGTAATAAATAATTCATATTTATACTCAGAAATTAACATTAAAAAAATTTAACAGGGTACATTTATGGCATCATCAGGTTAACTGGAAAAATGTTGAAAAACACTTAAACAAACCATCTTCAAAAGATTTCGGCTCTACAGAAGGTAAGGAAATCGTAAGACATCTTATACTGTAATGTGTTTTTGTTTTTGGCTGTCAGTATTTGAATACGATAAGAGCGATTGTTTGATGATATTCTAAATGAAACGTGTACATTATGCTTGAAACAGGTTTTACTTGGCATGCGGAAAACAGCTACGGGCTATGAACAGGCGATGAACCAAGAATGTGGTTCGTTCTGCACAAATATTCACTAACCATTGGTTGGTCTGTTAACTTATACATATGGGTGATTTTTCAGATGCATACTCCTCATTTGGTTGTAATCTCCTATACTCACCAACTTCTTCCTTGATTTTGTCTGAAGAGAAATAGGGTTTTGTTACATATCAAAATATGTTTACTTACGCAGATTTCAGGTTACGTTAATTATTTCAGAATTTTATCGGTTTACTTGTTACGTTGAATATGTAACCTTATAAGCAATTCTGAATGATGGCAAGGTCACTTGTAAGCTTGAATAGGTCTGTTGAAATAATAAGGTGATTAATCATTACCTGGTAACACTTGATTTACAATAACATGTTAGCATATTATGATATCATACAATACAGGTCAACTCATGTGGAGTAACGAGAAATACATGTATAATGCAAATATAGTTTACAGCTTTGTCTGGCATAAATAAGTTATTAATACAACTGCTTAACAGGTTATTTCGAGATGTTATATTGCAGTGTCGTGCGAATTCATTCGTCGAATTGACCATGGATAGCACTTTGAAGAGGATGCGTTGGAAAATTTAGTGATTAGGGTTAGTGCAACCTTATTAGACAAGAGGGATAGTTACATATTTCAGCACTCATTTTGGACGCTGAGTCGATTGTTGCTTGTGGAGATATAGATTAATTTGTATCGCACACGTACACACAGTCTTCCTCTGGTACAGCCGAACTCATGACTAATTTATTAAACGCATCAGTATATTTTGACTATTGATTTACCGCCGTTATATTCAAATATCTTTCAAAACACAGACGTCTGCTCGCGGTGTAATAGTTTCTGGTCATCAATGTGTGAACCGAAAAGAGAACTGTCACGTGCAGTTGTTCAGAGTGTTGATTCAGAAACCGCTTTCTATCGACCAGGTCTGCTTGAATATGCACACGTTTGTATTTGTGATCTACTTATGGCTGATTAAGTATTGTGTTCTTCCTCCAGGTTTTTTCAAAAAAATGTTCTGTGGTGCATGAGTAATAACCTACTTGCACAAACGGAAGTGACCTCAAAATGTGCACACCAGTGAATTGGAACAAAATGACGGAGGCGGACGTTTAAGGTAACTCAACGCTGTTTATTTCACAGCTCTGTCAGATGAGTTACACTATAAATCAAAATTCATTGTAGAAATTCCCTGACCGCTGAAAGTCAGCAATGGCAAATGGTAAGATGGAAACGGTGCTGGTTACCTACTCTTGTATGAGCGAGAAGGATTGCGAAAAGTCCGGAGTTTGGCTGAAGTTAAACCAGCGAGAGAAATAACGTGTCAAGAAGCTGCCAGCCTTCTACCTACTAAACGACGAAATCACGTCGAAGCCATTCTGTTTATTCTTCTTTCGAAATGATCAGGCAAGCTGAACGCTATTCGCACAATGTTAGAAGGCGCATCTCCTAACGAAACATCCAGTAGGCATCAAGTCACATGGGTCGGCAGGCCCAGCTCGGATGGTATGGTCTTGGGTGGGTATATAGTTCCACTCAGCCAATCAGATTGCAGATGTGCAGTCGAACGCCTGTGCGCCATCTGGACTGTTTTTTCGCTTTGCTTTCTGATGCCCCCTGTAACGTGATTTGTTCTGACACCCTGACTGCCATATATGACTATTTCATTTTATTCGCTCAGTGTCGATTAACCGTTTATGGTGATCTTTTCGTCCTATACATTTAAATCTTCTGCAGCCTAATTTGGAGTCAATCATCTAATGGACGTTGGTGTTGCGGCGACGATCCAACACACAATGTTGCGACTGGGCGATCGGATGAGGTCATTCTGTCATATATTTTATTGGGTTGTTGACGTTGTGATTAGCACCCTGTTATTAGAAATACGATGGTCGGTGTGCAGCTTCTGATCCTAAGGAAAATATGCACCCATAATTAGCTCTAATAAGAGCGAAACTCGAGTACAATGTTTCCTTTCAAAGTGGGCAAGCAGAAAAGCCCACCTAAATGTGGAGACTGGAATCAAATGTGGGTGATGTTCAACTTGAAATAATACGTCCCCCCAACTAGTATTGCACTGACTGTCATTATTAAGTCCAATCAGTTATTTATGGTCGACAGTATCCGTTATATAATTTTGGATGAAATTTCACGAGATTACTAATGTTACATCCGAGTAATTATAACGAAAAGCATTTTGTTAATAGTCACACAGAAGCGAGATCGCCTAAAATAACAGCTGAATTTACTTTCTCCGACATCCATTGCACCTGAAGTGTTCAAAATCAATGCAGTAATCGGTAGTTTCACATTTCAAAGTGCCGGTTGTCCATAAGCGCACGCACAGCAGGAGTGGTTGAGAATAAAACGAGCTTATTCGTTTGATATACAACACAAAAATTATATCTGTACAGCACGTCATTTATATTGATAACAAAGGGAAACTTTACGTCTCGAATGTTCTGAGAACCGCAAGAGTGTAATCAACTACCCAGTGCGAAGTTAGCCAATTTCAAAGATCACTGCCGTCATGCTGTTATTAGGGTGTTACTTCTGTATGAAGTTGGACTGCTTTTTCCAACTAGATAGATTTACGTTTTCAAACGTCTAATAAACTCTCTAAACTTGGTGACACGATCAACTAGCAGACATCACGTGTCTGCAATAATCCAGTTCTCGACATCCACTGTTATACTACAGATTTACTGGAAGCATAAATATTTCAAGAATCCAGCACTTCAATTTCATTTTTAGTTAATGAATAGTTAGGAGGATTGTCCAGGACGTATCAATTTAACTTAACCGGATTAGTGTTTTCAGTGTTGTTATCAACATTGCATTATGGCGCAGTTTTATGACATTACATAACCAGTGAACTCCTTGTGAAGATTACTTCGGCGCAACAAAAGGTTCGTTGAAATCCATCAAATGAAAGCACTTTATGCAGTTAACGTCAGCAATGGTAACCTGAATACATATATATGTATATTGTTAATGACTCGCATGATAAATTTGGTAATTGTGAAGCGATTCAGTAGCGAAAATTCCCTGTCTCGACCAGATTTGGAACAACATCAAGAACCACATGCTACACGGCTGCACGAATATAGCTTCAAGGTCAGACAAAACGCCACGGACGAGTGTAATAGCTGGTAGATTTCAGTTTTGTCACGGACAAAACTCATCTTTAGAACGATAAGCGAATTTAGTTTATTCTCCATTCTGTTTGCCTCCTAGAACTGTTGCATCGCCCGTTTCTACAAGAAAGAGGTTCCGCACGCTGATTGTGAAACTTCTGGCAGAAAATGAAATAATTCACTTCTCTTCTTTGGCGAACAGTCAGTTGGGTGTTGGTAAATCATCTGCAACACCGCAGTCTATGATGAACGTAGAGAGTTAAAGATAAATTTATGTGAATGAACGGGTTTTTTTAAGCCGTTTTACGACATTTCTTTTCTTTACCCGACCGGACCAAACCTTCTAGTTCACATTTCATGATGTTTTTATATGTGCTAACAATGCTGGCGTTTATTTCACTGATGGATTTTAAGAAAGTTCGAACAATCAGGGTTACAGAAAACACTGTACTCAACGATAGAGCAGCTTAACTGCTGGCTCACTCTAGTTATTTAATCAAAAACATACCATCAATGAAATTCTTTTCAGCTGTTGAGTATAAAAGTAAATTTGTATGTTGCGCATATACTCTACTAAGTGATTACCGACACCACTCGTGGTAATAAAGCTGACTGCAAAAACTGTATTTTGAGGTATCTAACAATAACCAATACAAGTTAACCTTAGATCACCCTGCACCTATGAAATCTACATTTTGGAATACTGTGAATCTATTCATGGAGCGATTGTATCAACTCACCCATAGTTACGGTTTCTGAAGTCAATTAGGTGATAAGATGATATTACGTCTGAGATAAAGTTGAGAGGTAACTACTGCCATATTGACTCCCTGAAATAAATTACTGACTAGCGGTTGCTGGAAATTTAGTTTTATGGTGCACGAAGCGAGTTACTTACGTGGACTTACTTGTGCGATAATACTGAGAGTGAATATGGGTCGTATTGTCTGCTAGTTTAACGGAACTTGCTTAGGCTGAAGTAATAATTCTTGTTTTTTAATGCAATCCGTGGAATTTAGTAAGTGACTGCTTCTAGTCGTTATAGCACCATTTACTCTAAGAAGCCGTCAATATAGTGGTTTGCGTTTAACTTTCATGATCCAGGCTATTTATCTCTTACCAAAAGACGTCAAGTTTGATTCACCGTATATTTTACAGCCAACCCTGATTTTCTTTGTCATGATCGAACATAACGGGACAATCTCGCACAATAGTTAATCGGAAAGAGAACCAAATGCGAACAATCTTGGTTTTCGTTGGATCTGGTCCAGCGACAAAATCAACACGTTGGCCATCTCTGACCATGCTTTTACTCCCACGGTTGAGAGTACACTAATGTTGATCTAATTTTAATTAACCACCTTGTCAGTTTTATCAAGACGATTCGTTTATCGCTTGCAAGGTATTGGTTCATTTACAATTCCACTTAGTTAACTATACATTTTAAGTCAAACCACTAATAGTTCATTAACTAGGAGTGCACAGCAAAGCTTTTTTCCTTCGACTTAAGTAAACTGATTGTTAGTTAGAAGCCGAGATCGCTTTCTTGCTTAGAGTCATTCACCTGCATCACCACAACCAGATTTTCATTCGTGTAATACTAGTTGTAATAATAACTGATAGCAATAATATCGTGATGATAACATCGAATTCATATTTGTGAATGAAACCAAAACATAGCAGTTATTACCTTTTAGTGCAGCTGAAAGGTTGACATTTGAAAACAATTCGAAAGTAAATAACTATTTGCTGAAACCAATAAAGTAAGCCGCTACCGGAACTTTATAACTGGTCTTCACGTTCTATTCCGGCTACTAGCTTTACGCACTATTTGTCTATATCCTAGTTAGGAAAAATGTGAAGTTTGTGATCATCATCTTGATGTTTATAGACTGTAGCATTTATTTGTAATCCTTGGCCTGACAATCATAGGGTTTCGGGTAGCCAACCTCCTCTAGGGACTTCAGAACAACACCGGTTTGAAAGCCTAGAATGTTATCTGGTAGACGGTAAGTTTCCTTTGCTTTGTGGGCTGGCAAGTTTCATTGAATGTGTGGTTGCACACATGCATCCGGAATCCCTTTGGGTTAGAAGGTCGCCTTGTCCCACTCGCCTTAGAATGGGTGTGGCAACTTTGATTAGACTGTAGAGCTTGCTTTTTACAAAATAGGTCATCGACGGCCTGTGCAGTGAACGCAAGTGGTTTTGTGGTCGATTTAAACAAGCGGCCGTGTTGTGTCTTACGTTGGGTGCTGGGTTCATAGTCAGTGCTTCAGTCATTTCTGTTGCTGCAATACCGACAACAAACGACGAGGGTGATCGGAAAACTGTTCTGACCCATGCGAACAAGGGTTGCATGTTTAAAATGTCAAAATCTTACAAAAATTTCAGCTAGCTTTTTAAAACGGGCTTATTAAAGTCAATGTTCCTTCTTACTGGCGAGTAGGTTCAATGCACCTTTTCGACCTCTGCGGATAAACAATGAAGTGGGCTGGCCTGCATTTTATGCTGATGAAGGTTCCCAGTCATCCATCAATGATATGTTATGATCAGCTTCCGAGCATGAGAGAAACTTATGAAGGGCGGAAGTGTAATGAATGGTACACTTGATGTAAATAGATCGAACAAATTAAACAGTAAAGCATTACAACTTCATAGTGTACATCTAAACTGTGGAAAACTGTTAAGCTGGTTTCAAAGTGAACTGTTAGAACAACCTACTCTTTGTCTTCACAAGATAATCTGAAAGGTATGTGCGACAGTGTTGAAAAATAATTTGATTTGTGCGTGCGTGTATTAATAGTGGCTCGTGTATGTTCAAAATTCCATAAAGCTAATACGATATGTTAGCATAAATTGAAGTTAACATCAGAATATGAGATTCAGTTCTACTGCAGTTCTGTCTGTGAAAGCTTTCTGATTGCAAAATTGATTTTTTCGAAATCTCCGTATAGTTAAAAACGTACTGAAGAAAATCAGTGGGTCAAACTTGACGATCTGTACTCTGCAAATGTCGTTCTTTGACAATTCTAAACAGTTGTTAATTCTACATCCTCAACTGTTAACTACATGTGTAATTTATCGTTACGGTTAGTTTGAAATTTGATTGATGTATAGATGCGTTTCTAGTTATTGATGGACATTTACGCATTGATTTCGAATTCGGTGGTTTTGTAAACATGTGGAAGGTTTTTTGCTAATAAGTACATCGTTGACTAAAAATTAATCGTGATACACTATTTGTTCCTACAGTCATATCGCATGCAAGACGTACAATCCACTTTGATGTCAACTACCACAAAGTACATGTGATGACTTGATCGCTCTAAAGTCATATTTGTCAATCAAAAACTTAGTCGCACACCAGAACCAACACGTATATTTATACGTGATACTATTCTCACTTAAGGAAATCGTTGGATGCACGTGGGTAATATTATAGGAATGCTTACCGATAATATCTGTCAATAGTTAGATTTAAGGTACAAAGGAAGTGAGAACGGTGCACGCAGTTACTAATTTACATTTAGGAGTTGCACACAATGAAATATGTAATATGGACAGGGTGTATTTTTATTAATAGGTAGAGGTAAGTCTTACCCTATAAGAAACACGTTATTATCACCATCCGATAGAATTAGTTGGAGTATTACTGAAGGCGAGTGCATGACTACAGTAGTCATGAGATTGAGAGGTTTTAGCGCAACTAAATGTATCAGTTATCTTCCACGGACTAATGCAACAAACGACAAACTACACAAACAGGAGCATCCTATCCTTAAATGTAAGGTAATTATCCAACCGCCACTTGGAAATAGTTTGACCACTTTTAGACTCTCCACGTTCAGTCTAATCAAGAATTTTAACTGTCTGAGGTATTTGCTTTTGGACTGTAGCGGTATTCATGACAATATTTGTTCATTTTCCTGCCAAATCACACTGTACCACAAATTTCCTAATTGGCAGTACGTTGACTATATTAAAAGAACAGCGAGGCGGATATTGCCTTGAGTTGAAGAATACATTTTGATGCCAATAAGCAACAACCTTGAGCACAGTGATACAGTTTAAATAAATGCTAACTCAGATAAACCTAGAGCATAATGCACTATGCGCACTTCGTTACTTTCTAATGTCGTTCTTCGAGAAATATGGATGAAATGGTATCGTCAGTTGAGTAGAGAGCCAACATATGTTTCTTGTTTTTATTGAGGCGAGAGCGGTAACCAAACGGTTTTCCACAGTTCATACATAAAAATGTTCGCGTCACTAAATATTTGTTTTGGTGAATATTTACATAATATTTTGTACGTCTCAGTAGTAAACCTGCCACATTTCATCACATAAATACGCTTCAAATTTACGTGTAATTGATAAAACACAACTAATATATTCCACAGGATGTACTGTGTATTACGAAGCTTCTGGCTTCTGTCTTTTCATACTTCAATGACTAGCCCGATCTCCTTCATTCATTTTTCTCGGTCAGGATTCTTAGTTGATATGGCTTTGCCTTTTAGGACAGAGTTTCTAGTCAACATGGCTATCCCGATCGTTGTATTGAACAGGCCATCACTCCACAGTGGTAGAATAGTCCGCGTAACTAAATAACTGACGCAAGCTGTTCCGTTACAGCTTTCCGTTGTCTCTAACCATTAATGTGTAAGTATTTCAAAATAAAAGTCAGACTTCAACTTGTCCAACAAATGTTTCGCAAGTTGAGTTGTCTAATCTCCAATCAAACAGGAGTCAAAACTAACCTTCTTGATCCAGTGCACGTACTTCATTCAGCAGAAGAACAACGAGGACGAACAAAGTTGTGGACGACATTTTCCGAGATAATTGACACCATTGCTATATTTGATGATGCTTTTATAGCCTAGGTGAGGGTCATGTTGAAACGTACTATTGGCCAGTTTTGACTAGCCAACCAGGCCACAGCGTTCATGTTATGCAGTGTACAGATACACTGAGAGCAGTGTTGTAAGTAATCGTCAATGAAACTACTTAGACCTGATATCGCATCAATGGTGTACTTTCCAAACATCATTGCTCAGCAACTGCTGGCCTGATATAGGATCGCATTCTGCAATTTGTTTTCAACATTTCAATTCCACTAACCCTATACTACCATCACTCGCTTAATGGTCAAATTTTGCTGAAAGCACAGCACGTTACGTGATTGTTGGGAATCATCGCCTACGTCAGCACTGTGAAACTCTGGTTCACATCATTCGCAGCTTTTGAGCCATCAAAGTATGCAAATCATTGCACCTCTCCAGAACGCTTAGTGGAACTATTCATCCAACTCGTAGCAATACCATGCCACGGTTTTTGAGCATACTGTGATCTTAAACCAAAATTTCACAACCCTAGGGACGAAGACCGTAAAGTCAACATAGATCATGAGGCACACTGATGTTAAACTCATGTATTGCACACATGCTCGAAATCTACACTACTTTATGGAATTCAGTGACTCTGAGACAACATCAACTACCTGTTGAGTAGTCGGGGATTTGGTTTATTTCAATTTGAACATCACCCACAGTTGATCGCAGCTGTCGCATCCCCATAGACTATCCAGTCGGCCCCTTTCGGAAAGAAGCACTAGACTTGAGTTTCGCTCTCATTGGAGCTCGTCAGTAAAGCATATCATCGTCACTGCCGGGACATTAGGTAAAAGTAACCAATTGCAAGAACATCATTAGGCCGACCCAAAAAACCGACGGTCTGAGAGCTCACTCTGAAGACTGAACAGAGGGGACGTTACAGAGGCCGGCTGTTCAACAGAATGGCTCATATTGTCCCTTGGCGCTATGTTAAACCCGATTCTGACTGTTGAGGCGGATTCCAACTTCGCGAACCTTCGGTCTCTCTTTTTGAGCTGGAGTAGTCTAAGTCTGAAATCTACCTCTTATGCATTTAAGGTCAGCTCTTCCTCAAAGAAATAATCAGAAACGCAATTAGAAACATCCACCAGAGTGTGGTTATCCCGAACGGCAAAACAACGGTGGATTTGGATACCACGCACCGTAACCATCCCTAAGGGTCGGATACTTGCTAATTCGAAGGAACCTCAAACAAACGGAGATCAAACTTAATATCAGTCGGTCCATGTAGGATTCTACTAATGGAAGGGTTCTCAAAAACATGAAACCAACCAAGCATTATGAGTTTCAGTGAGCTCAAATTTGTTTTACCGTCCCCCATAGGTGAGCTATGCCTAGTTATTGATTGTATTGTAAGAGCACATTCGTTTTTCAATTTCTGAAGAGTTTTCACAATTGAAGTAATAGGTAGTTTTCTTGTATATTTATCAGGTATGATTCTACTACGGAAAGGGTTCTTGAAACACTTGCAAAGTTTGGAAAAACGAACCATTCGAATGACGTTATGACTGTAGAACTAGTTCTAATCCGAAAATGGGAGTGGTTCATGACACGTCACCGCAGCCACGACTGCCAGAAAATTGCTCGATTGATCAGCGACAAATTGCTGGTACAGGGAAGCATGATCAGCCCCGATGACGTCACAGTCGTCAGGACCGGTGGTAATTCTCACCATGTCAAATTCCATCATTCCCTGAGAATGCCGCAAATTCATAATAGTAGGGCGTTTTCAAATGTCCTCCTTGGAAACCAAGGTGCACAGGTCACCTATTAATAAATTTAAGTACTATTGAATTTTTCGCTATTGATTAGGTTTCACACTGGGTTACGCGTAATTTGGCGATTTATTGAATGCGTTTCTCAATATCCAGCGACAGGAAAGATTATTCAGGTTCAAAGGGACTAACCAGAAGGCTCACGTAAGAACTGGATTTAATGCGGAACTAACTGAATTAGTGTGTGAGAGCAATCAGTCTTTCAAATCGAACTTTTAAAATCCTAAAATATTGAACAGAGTGTGCCCGTACAACGAAAGAGATAACTAGGCAGTGTTCAATGATTAGTGAAGATTAGAAAGAATTGAGCTCATTCAAACAAATGGTCATTGGTTAAGTCGGAACGGAACGGTAGGTGAAAATTGAACGGATGAGAGAACTCACAAGTTATTGGAGAAGAAATATGGGAGAAAAATGTTCAATTTAAGAGAATAGAATTCTACAGGGCACAGACGAAATTACAGTGAGTGGAGTAAAAGTAGCAGCTGGGATAAGAAAAAAGACGATGCATGCAGTTCAGCCGAGGAAAACAAATAGGACGGTTACCCTGCACTGTTGATTAAGCCAAACAAAGCAAACTCGAGGGATTCTCCCTCAACGATCAGAATCCGACTACAGTGCTCACAAGAGGTAGAATTACTTCCCCAACTTTCAATACAACTTTCTAAACATATCCACCGAATCCATATTGAAACTTTGAAGGTAGGAACGCAATACACTTTATTCGACCAGCCACGAATCATTACTCAGCTCTTGTTTGAGGCCTCTGCTTCCCAATTAATTATGCGCATTTCTGTGTACACTGAAACAAATGATCTCCGTGAATGGTGTGATTTGTCGACAAGTTTCAGATTTTAGAATTGGTTTCGTAAAGCCAACAATACGATCAGTTGTTACCAGCCTCGGTCCCCTCTTTATTCTTCCTAATCTTTGTCAGGCTTTGTTCTTCTACTTTCCATGCGTCCATTATGAAATTTGAGAGAGAATTTATAAAATCCTGTTGTTAATTACAGGAACGAGTCAACGATGATATCTCCATCCGTAGTCTTGAAATGATATGCATTCTCTATCGCTGACGTTGTATGTCATGCGAACGCGAATGTCACTATTGAGGTCCCAAAATATATCGCTGTTACCTGACAGTGGATTTGTAATATGAGTTTTTAGTAGTAGGCTAGCTGTTTACTCCGGATATCTCACAAAATGTTACCGTGTTTCAATTGCCGACAGTACCAATGGAATTGTCTGCTACTACAGTCAGTTACCTGCTAACTCCCCACGTCTCTCTAATTGCGACGCTTTGCTTTTATCAGTTGCTCCCCTATTTCTTTCATGGAAAGCCTGACATTTTGTATTAACCCGCTAAAACTACCGCCTCAATTGACACTGTGGACTGCGTCTACTTGAGAAGATATGCTCAGATGTAGCTTGGTTAGTGGTACGTGTCAATTAATATGGTACACTGAATGGTTGAAATGGATACAGAATAAGTGAGGTAACTCAAGATTTAGACTTGTGCGTTAGTGCTTCATTCCTTCGTTTGGCTATTGAACAGAATTGAGTTGATTCAAGGAAATGGTCATTGTTTGGGTCGGAGCTAAATGGTTGTTCAATGACTGTTGATATTCCCAAGAGCCGTTGCATTATTCTTGAGACTTCTGAGCCCAGTTGTTTTCATTGTTGATGCGTGGCCCTATGATTTTTTGTTTCCTCAGGCATACTGTATTAATCCGCTTGATTCCTACTTAAGCTGCGGTTATCCTATCCCTCAGTGTCATTCAGTCTGAACCCCTGTAAACTTCCATATGGCAACTGTGTAGTTTCCATTTCTATTGTGCAGACAGTAACTTAAAAATCTTACCAGTCTTTGATCTATGAATACTCGTTTTGCTCCGACCCAACAAATGACCATTTGTGTGGATGAGAACAATTTCGTTTTATCGCCCCTCATTACTGAGCGGTGCCTTGTGATAGATTTTGTTGTACGGGCACATTTCTGGGAAACCTGAAGCATCCAAACATCCTCTACAAGGCAAATTTAGGATTGAACTTTTAAAAAAATGCCAAACATGAGTCAGCGAACTCAACGTTTCATACTATACCAGACAGGAAGACGAACGTGCCAATCGAGCACCAATAAATCCAACTCCAAGTCTCCGTAGCTAATTCAGTTTTCTACACAACACTCACAGGTGCTGTCAAAAGATAATACAGTAGATATTCTAAAGCAGCTGTTCCTATGCATGTATCACCTTCCATCGTATCTTTGCGAGAAATATTACAACGCCTTGTTTTTTTCAAAATACTAGTCCGACATGGTCATGTTATCCAGGTAGTGAGCTTTTTCCTACGACTCTCAGTCGAACATCTTGAGGAGCATATGCTTTAAAATATGGGCAACGTCCCTACCCAAAAATCACAAGAGTCTGTAGACCATGTGGGATAAGTTTGCAGTCCAGGTACGCATTCGCATCACCGTTGCCTCTAAGATACGCAAGCGATACGTCGGTCTTACCTTCAATTTCTGGTATCGCGATCCAAAAACGTGACTGCCGTTCAATGGGATCCAGTTCGACCAAAATGATAACAGGTCATTTTTTCCGTTACTTGGAGAACGCCATTGCTTTTTATGTCACAGCTAGCCCTGGAAGTGCAAGAGCAGTGCACTTGTTAGGGGAGGCCAGTTCTGTTTCCTCCTTGTCAAAGAATATGCACTGGGCGTCCTTCAAGGTCCTTCCCATAAGGGACGTTTGTGCAGAATTTGCAAGTGTGGGCTATACGGTAACATTCGGGAATGTCGTGCGTATATGCATTCAAAACCGTTGCTTTGTCGATTACAAAGTTGGGTCTGGGCTGTCTACCCGTATTCACATAGTTCGGGCAGATGATAAGGATAATTGAAGTGGCCAGTAGAATCTTTTACTTGCTTTGAGGCTGGTGAACTTAAAATGGTGCCAATGGAGGCAAGTTTGATAATATTTGTCATTCTGATTTGTCAAGCAGTACTGAAAACGACCATGGGAACTTGAGAGTTGCGATCCGCCATCATTGTTAGATCCGATGCAGGTCATCGTAGTGAAAATGCAGAAAGTGAAGTGATTACCCGATTGAGTAACTTAATTACTAACTAGAAGAAATCAGACGTTGATCAGAAACAAATGCAAGTAACTGTACGTGAGAACTGGTGTTCAGAACACCAAGTCATTTGGAGAATAAAAATATAGCAAATGGTTTTGTCTTATCATCAATATTAGGAATGGATCAAGAATATTACTGAAGAAAACCCATCAAACAACGAATCTCATCAAAAGTCCTCATCAAAGCAGATGCCCTGGATAAATGTGAACAACGGATAGGATCGGATAAATATCCTCATTCTGCCGGCCGTATTTATGAAGGAGGGATCGGCAGTTATGAAGCTACGAAGATGATATCCAGTGAATCGCTCCTACTGAGCTGCCGGGAACAGTGGACAAAACGCTTCAAACGAGACCACTGTAATGGTCAAGCAGGAATCACTGATTAGTCTGAGTAAATACAGGGTATCAGCGATAAAAAAATTAATTGATGCATCTGAAACATCACGGAGATTGAGTAAATTATGACATTTAAAAACTCGGAATGATAAAAGGTGTTCACAAATATACAGGATAATCTCAATATTCAAATAACTATTATCAAAAGCGCAAGGGTGCTGTGAATTCACCTCGGACTATTGAGGCGTGACTGGAGCTGCAACGCCATCCACAGTTCGACGGACAAAAGAAATTATGAACAATGTTGAGTTTAGCATTGACACGCGGTTGCGCCTTCGAACAGCAGACCAGAACAGTGTGCACAGAACTGTATTGTGATGCAAGGTAACTTCAGCCAATTGGAATCATATGCAAAAGTGACGCGAAAGAGCAGCTGAACGAAAGTATCGGATTGTGGGCAGAAGGAGGAATGAAGCACTAACGCACAAGTCTAAATCTTGAGTTACCTCACTTATTCTGTATCCATTTCAACCATTCAGTGTACCATATTAATTGACACGTACCACTAACCAAGCTACATCTGAGCATATCTTCTCAAGTAGACGCAGTCCACAGTGTCAATTGAGGCGGTAGTTTTAGCGGGTTAATACAAAATGTCAGGCTTTCCATGAAAGAAATAGGGGAGCAACTGATAAAAGCAAAGCGTCGCAATTAGAGAGACGTGGGGAGTTAGCAGGTAACTGACTGTAGTAGCAGACAATTCCATTGGTACTGTCGGCAATTGAAACACGGTAACATTTTGTGAGATATCCGGAGTAAACAGCTAGCCTACTACTAAAAACTCATATTACAAATCCACTGTCAGGTAACAGCGATATATTTTGGGACCTCAATAGTGACATTCGCGTTCGCATGACATACAACGTCAGCGATAGAGAATGCATATCATTTCAAGACTACGGATGGAGATATCATCGTTGACTCGTTCCTGTAATTAACAACAGGATTTTATAAATTCTCTCTCAAATTTCATAATGGACGCATGGAAAGTAGAAGAACAAAGCCTGACAAAGATTAGGAAGAATAAAGAGGGGACCGAGGCTGGTAACAACTGATCGTATTGTTGGCTTTACGAAACCAATTCTAAAATCTGAAACTTGTCGACAAATCACACCATTCACGGAGATCATTTGTTTCAGTGTACACAGAAATGCGCATAATTAATTGGGAAGCAGAGGCCTCAAACAAGAGCTGAGTAATGATTCGTGGCTGGTCGAATAAAGTGTATTGCGTTCCTACCTTCAAAGTTTCAATATGGATTCGGTGGATATGTTTAGAAAGTTGTATTGAAAGTTGGGGAAGTAATTCTACCTCTTGTGAGCACTGTAGTCGGATTCTGATCGTTGAGGGAGAATCCCTCGAAGTTATATAAGACTCAAAATTAATACAAATAAACTGTGATTACAAAATGATCCGTTCTGCATTTCACCTAGTTCAACTTATGTTGATTTGCCGAAGTAATGAGCTACAAATTTGACCGCATATATTCCGATGGCGATGACTCAAGTGAACACAGTGACCTGCATCGGTTAATTAGAAGGTTTAAGATGAATTATAAGTGTCCTGCTTATAAGAGCTCTGTCATGCAAGCACCTGTTTGTTGGTACACTCTTATATGGGTGGATTGAGCATCTAAACTCAGTTGACCTTAAACAAATTATAGATGTTGAGAGCTTAGTAGAACCACTTGGCCAACAATGACCGCCACAAAGTCAAGTACAATTAAACAGAATAATCATTGTATGAACCAACCGGAGTTTGAGGGTATGGTTTTGTTGTCAATGCATCACATGGACCCCCTCAACAATTAAGTTACAAATAGTCTCATTGTAGATCAATTTCAAGTTTTGTCAACATATGGCCCAAGTAATTGCAGGGGGAAGATATCTAAGGGAACCGGTTAAAATTGCTCAGACGATTTCCTATTATTCAAACTTGCATTTCCCTATATGAGGCTATGTGTGTAGGCTCTGATGGTTATAATAAACAAGTTGAATGAGTTTAAAACAGGTGCCACGCACAGGTGAACGAAACGCGTGGAATGATACAGGCCTATGGTGATTGTCACTGAACCCATTTCTCATTACGGTTGTTTTATTACATCGTTGACAATAAGCTGTACAGTTGCGCTCGAGAGACAAATACTTGATTTGTTTAGTCTTTGTGTTATTACTACTGCGTCGAAGGTAGCTCTGGAGTTGAGCTAAGTCAATTACTTCATTTCTGTACTTCTGGAGCCATCACAATTGGCTTCGCGAACTTCCGTAACTTCTTATGATGGATTTTTGTCCGCTTGAAACTCTAATTACTCATACTTCATCCAAAGGAATCGAGGACTATTTAGAACGCTTTGAAATATGGTGTATCATGGGCAAACTGCTGAAGGCGGAGAACGAGGTAACCCACTTCCTTACCGCAATTGGTAACGGTGCGTACAGCTTAAGGATCGACCAATCATTCGCTGATTCCCTCATTTCTCTTTCCTACGAATGCTTGAGGAAACTACTGCTCTTACATGTCCAACCTGTAAATTTTAAAGCAGCCGAACGAGTCAAATCCCGTAGACTCGTGACAAAATAAAATCAGAATGTCAGGCAGTTCATCATCGAAATCGAGACTCAAGCAGTTCGGTGTAATTATGGAGACCAATCACAAACTCGACTCCTTGATCGTTTGGTCACTAGAATAAATATGCGTGATATGTAACAGAAGCTTTTACTGCTTCCAGGTTCCACTTTCCAATCAGCTGGAACATTATGCAAACAGTATCAGAAACTCGAAGCTGCTGTGAAAGATGGACCGATGATTTTATACAACAACAATGTGGGAAGACCTGGAAATCAACAAAAACGGCGGTCCGATAAAGGTCAATACTGCAACTGCAATAGGTAACAGTCAAGAGGCACCTGATTCAAATGGTATTTGACGGTAGAACAGCTATACGTCATGTGCTAGCAAACATCCTCTATTGACTTGCCGATTTGGAAACGCTAAGTGTCACAAGTGTGGTAAAATCGGCCACATTCATTCCGTTCGTCACAGTTCAAAGTCTTCTTCCACCCAATCCAAATACGACGATGGTA
>JTDE01000797.1:177457-192153 GCA_014338405.1 Paragonimus skrjabini miyazakii
TCCCGGTGGTATGCGTGGTACACCAATTTTGCTCGGTCTCAAGCGCACTCCAGTTTTTGTGCAGCGGTGAGTCATCTATTTTGGGCTAGATGAGCTCGCCGGAAATACCATCAATCAACTTGTGGAAGAGATGATAGGAACACACCTGAATTCTCCTACTTGGGCTACGGTCGTTTTCACTCTGATTGAACGTGATGTTACAGCGCTTCGATTTCGTGGTGATTATTGACTCACTCTCAGTTAATTTCTTAAGCAGATTAATTGTGCCACTGTTGAACCAGAGGACTGTTTGCATCAATTTCATAACTGAAAGCTCGATTTAAAGGACGCTTTTTACAAATTTGACTTGACGAGAATTTCAGTACTCCGACATCCATCCCCTCGATATGTCCCGGGAAAATCCCATGTCTTCCGGTCTGGATGTATGGCTGGCTGTATTCTAAGATGCCGTAGACAATATTGTTGCGAATCTAGATGGTGTTTTCATTTATCGCGTTGATATTTCTGTCCATACACCAACCAGTCTGATTCATAACCAACGACCGCATCCTCTATTTGAACGTTTTTGTTTTTTAGACGTTGCTGTTATTCTCCCAAATACATTTTTGGTACGTCCATGTCCTCACGTTTGGAGTAACCCGTTGATGAGAACGGTTATTGCCTCGATCCTATCCGTTGTTCACATTTATCCAGGGCATCTGCTTTGATGAGGACTTTTGATGAGATTCGTTGTTTGATGCGTCCTCTTCAGTAATATTCTTGATCCATTCCTAATATTGATGATAAGACAAAACCATTTGCTATATTTTTATTCTCCAAATGACTTGGTGTTCTGAACACCAGTTCTCACGTACAGTTACTTGCATTTGTTTCTGATCAACGTCTGATTTCTTCTAGTTAGTAATTAAGTTACTCAATCGGGTAATCACTTCACTTTCTGCATTTTCACTACGATGACCTGCATCGGATCTAACAATGATGGCGGATCGCAACTCTCAATTTCGCATGATAGTACGTACTACCCCGCTGCTTGCTTGCTTTTCGCTCTTCTCTGTTATTCTGAGGCTGTTCAAGAGAACAGTCCGTCTGTCAACATTTGCCGGAATCAAAAGCAAAATTTTTATTTCCCATACAAATTCACTCTTCACTTTTCTGCCTAATTGGTCCCACTGGCAGAAAAACGATCTGTCCATAATGATATGATCATTACACTAAACCCGCAGTTTACTTGATCCACATTTTTAAATTAGCTTCAGCAATTTTCGTTTCAGTGGTTGGGAAAGGCAACTAGATAATTTACTCAAATTACCCTCCTTGTTGACAAGGCAAACTATGGTGCATGCAGGGAAGGAGGGTGGAGACGGAACCCACCACAAATGCAAGGCGAACAGTGATTACGGAGGTTATCTGGCCAAATATTCACGTGTCTCCACTTGAACCGGTTCTAGCACATATCCGCTTGGTCTTTGTTGTAACTTGATGACGTCAGCCGACAAAATTGTCACTTCAGGCACCCAGTGACTGTATCATTTTTGCACATCGTATGTTTTATTGTTCATGCAAATTGATTTCGCACTGAATAAAGCACCGTCTTAACAGCTGCTTTTTGTGAGCCGGAGTATACTTGATGTCACTTTTGGCACCGTTGTACACTTCCTGTTCATGTCTCACTTGACCAGCAGCTCATGCCCGTTTACATTTATCGCCGGTTCAGCTAGATGGTTCCTGTTGTTAGTAGGAAAATTGTCACACAGTCCACACCACTAGTTATAAAACCATTTTCGAATTGTTTCTCTAATTACGTATCGAGAGGAGAGCAGACCGACTCAGCCGTCTTACTATCTTCACTGAAGACTGGGTTTAAAATAACCCACTTATTATCTGCGGTGATTGTTACCATTTCTTTTGCTGTCCAAGGGGTGTCATTTTTAATCAGATTCCGCCTGATCCAGTTGTTTCTCCGGCGATCTAGAACTGCGACCATTTTTATGATATCAGGAGCATGTTCAACAAATTGAATTAAAATGATACATAATCAGTTGGCTGCACTTTTCGTATCAATAAAAAAAATCACGATGAGAAGTTGACAGTATGAACAGATCAATGCACCCATAAAGCGTGAATTTGATGTGACTAATCCAAGCGGTTAGACGACAGTCTCATCGGTATTAGTAAGTGTACTCAGGATTAGTATAAGACAGGTGGAGATTCACGCCTACCCGAATAAAGCGACGTTGGTCATCCAGTGTTGCTGGATGCGCCAAGTAAGGTTTACAAGGCGTGCAGATAAAATACATGTGGTAATTATAAATTTCGAAGTAGTAGTGGTATCTGGATGTGTTTTGTAATGCCGCAGCTGACAAAATTAGTCTGGCAGCCAGTGTGCAGTTTGGATCGGAGAGTTCCAGATTAATGTGCCCAAATGTCTGAGAATTTTACTGATACATCTCCAACTGAAGACGCAGTTCAACGCGCAGTTAGCGTTTGGGTCGGCGAATACGATCACATGTATATTCACGAAGTAGGCAATACGTGTAACGTGGTCCCAAGAAGTCCGTTTCGTTGCGTTGACGGGCGTTTGACCGCCGTTACTGAACAACCCTCACCAAACTCGAAACAAACAGACATTAATATCAAAGATAAGTCTGCACAATTAACGAAAATGTAGCTGGTTTGAAATTTTCATCAGAGAACCACACTGGAGTCCAGTATGCGTCAGATTTTCGGAGTAACTTCGGGTGATTTTCAAACTAAGCTTCGGTGGCAATCTGATACGGTTTGCGACAGCATCACGACCAGTCTGCGTGCGACCGCTACACAACGCTTGAGGTGTGTTTTATGTAGTCCATGTTTACTTCAAATAAAGGCTTTGAGCCAATGATATCATTGAATCGATGTAGTTAATTTGTTGGTTGCGAATTTTTCTGTCAGTGTCTTTCATATGAACCTTTGTGACCGACTGTTCGTCAAATCGCTCGGCTACTGATAACCAGCGATTTTTGTCCGCTCTTCTCCAGAGCAAGTGTTTCGGCCGTCCACTTTTAAACACTGATATTATTATCAGTAAAAGTACCAATGATAAAATTATTGCACTCGGTGTGGGTGTGCACGTGTCCAGTGGATATATTTATCTATAAGGGAACATGAAAAAAATGAACGTGAGAGACTGACGAGACACCTTGCTATATACTGCACTCACTCTTCCTAAGGTAATGAATGCATCCCTAGAAGCATATTTGTTTTTGCGGTGGTGCTTCAGCTTGAAAAAAAATGGCGTTTTGGTCCAATGACATTATATAGTGAGTAAGCCAGCTTCACCTAATGAAACTTGTCAGTACACCCACAGTGTCTACGGCCTCATCAGTACTATTCTAAATGAGCCTCCAAAAATGGCAAACTGCCAGATGGTCTCAGCTAACAGCCTGCTGCTGCCATTATGCAACTATTACACACAAACTATAGACCGCAATTGGAAATGAACAACAACATATTTGCAAACGCTTCCGGCATAGGGACAAGAATCAGGCAACCAACAAGGCTTTATTAGGCCATTCAACATGTGATGCTATGCAACAGTGTCCCTACATACAGAACAGAGTACTCTTAGGTTCTCTTATCTAAGACACGATGGATGTATATAAAGGTGACAGGGTTACAGGAATTCCAGATAAACAGTGGTTTATTGTTTGGGTATACCCAGAACCAATTTGAAATGAACGGAAAATTGATTAATCGCGCCACATTGTATGGAAGGTCACTCAAATAGATATTGTTTTAGGGGGTTTTAACAAGTAGACTAACCAAGACTTGCTACCTTCTGTTTATGGGAGGATGTGCCTCAAGCTCATAGTGCATCTGTTACACTGAAGTGAATATTTCTATCTGAAAGATTTCCAGAACAACATTTCTGATATCTTCGCCACATTCATACTTGAAAAATACCACAACCGGATAGCGTAACTAGCATATCCTAGGCAATATTAGACACAAATCAAGTAGACGTGTGTAAGGGCAAAGAACTGGCGTTGGATTGGCCGTGGGCTAAGCAATCGAAGCCGGTGTAGATCATGGTTCAACTTGCTATGACGACTTGTGAACGTAGCCCACAAATGGATTTATGGACCTAATTGAGTCGGCCTGAAGTCAAGACATAACCAAGCTCGGTTCAGTCTGCTGTGACCGATTTTTTCTAGAAGAGCCTCGGTCTATCTGACGTCCCAAAATATACTTCCACTGCGGTCCAGTGAGATCCGGTTTCCTTCTCAGCAAAATTTTAGTGGAAGACAATTTCGCCTTTTTTAGATGCGTTTATTAAAGAAGAAGTTTTCTTCTGTTGGTTTTGTTCTTAGTTGTCGTTGTTAAACATCTTTTTGGGGGCTGATTTAATCAGCACCCACAGTAATGGGGGCTGGGGTTTCCGTCACTTGTTTGAAACATAAGCATCGCCTTTAAAGAAAAGAGGTTTTGAAAAATTGTCTACAATAGTCTGGCGTACTGGTTAATAATCTTACAAAGACAAGCGAAGACATATTTTTATATAGAATGTAAAAGGCACTACTAAAAATTGATTGACCACATTCGTAAACGTTCGCAGGTTCGTCAACTCGAGACTAATCCACCGTACGGTGAACCGAACTCCGCAACTCTGGGCTAATGACCTTGTTATGTGTGTGACAAGGATTTAAGGGTTAGTCCAACAAGCAGCAAATAGAATTACGCTTGACAATTAACCATAAAGACAAACGATACGGATCCACCGGTGGCAACACATAGGAATTATGTCGTGAATAGGTACTCATTAAATCATTCCGAAGGTTTTATTAATTCACTGCATGAGCGAGAACGATCAATTTACGCAAATAATTCTCGGGAAAGGAAGCAGATAATTATATGAGAAACTTAATCGGTTGCGTGACTGAATTGTACTTCCATTAGCATCTCATCCTCTTAATGTTCAGTCCAACATTATGCTTACCTGGGTGATGGATCTATGAGAGAAGACAAAGTGAGATTTTAAGAACGGCAGTATTATCGGACTCTAGCTGTTTACTTCAGAGTAATGTTTGTTTTGGAAATTTTTCTTCCCTGTCCCCACAGTCATCGCCATCAGCAAGCGCAAATATGAGAAATAGTCAGCTTACAAGACTGAGAGAAACAGCTAATTAGTGGATGATCTGTTTGTTTTAGTTAAGCTCTACGAAACAAAAACGAACCTCTAGCGATCAACGTTAGTAGCTACGCCTGAAGCTTATGTCAGATCCTCACACACATTCCTCTCGAAACAGCTAACATCGTCCATCAAATCCACACCGGCTCATGCTCCATTGAGGCATTAATCTGATTGTTCTTCCGCTATTATAAACTCACATACAGCTAATGCTTGCCTGGGAACTTACATTACAAACCTGCGACGACAATGAAGACTGCAGTGAAGCACTAGAAATCATGAGTACAGAATGACAAACAAAGGAGGAAAACAATCATAATATCGAATAATGAGTGATAGATTGCACGATATTCGTTCGAACTGATTTTGCTGCATCTTATCAAGTACATACCGTAGAAGTGAACATTAGAAAATACGCATAGAATCGACACCTACTGATAGGGTCCTGTCAGTGTATGCAAAATCCTCGAACATTACCAAGATAGTGCAAACCCAATAAACAAACTCGTTTACACACACAGCGGCCTCGGCGGCAGCGTCGGCTTCATTCGTCTAATGGCAATTGCTTCGGCGGAGTGTAACAAACGTTTATTGCAGTTCATGAAGGTAACTGAAAATACCGACGAACTGTGAATGCCGTAGTTTGCCACCAGTACGTGATACACAATGGACAAAGCCGATACCTTGTGTAAATTACCTTCGAACTTATCTGCACAGCTCCCGCTGGGTTGGCTGATGCGGTTGCACACCCACTTGAGGAAATGCTCTCCCACTCTGGTTTGCAGTGGCCTATCCGTCACTCTTATGTAAGTGGAAGTGAACCTACACGAATATGGATACAAACAGTGCGAGATGAGGGAGTGAGTAGGAGGTTCTTAATGGTGGGCGTTTACATTCTAGTTGTGTCAAAACCGAGTCATGCAAGAAACGGTTTGTTTCAGCGGAAAATAACCGATTTTTCGTTTTTGCACAGTTGGTGGGAAGTTGGGTGAATGCAGTTTTTGGTTCAGCTAGACGCATGAGTTTACTAAATTATCGTAGAAACCACTGTCGATAACCGTTTGCTTTTCATATGCCCTCAGTGTGATGATACTCTTCGTCGATTTAATCAGCTGGGTAAATTTTCTTACATCCATCGAATGAACATCTTACTAATTCGGATTAATGCTGAACTGGGGTAAACCCGTCTTAGCGCATGTACTGTTTTATGCAAGTGGACTCTCGAACTTCTTAGGAAGCTTACAGTTCTGCTTTGGATCATTACATCCAAAAACAGCAGATGGTGATCCTTTGTTTACCCCATCGTGAATCGTAGATTTCAGTGGTTGAAGTTCAGTTCTTTTATTAACCCATAGACTTGTTGTTTGCTGTCTGCAATCTCCATGGTGTCCTCAACATACCTTCAGTGAAATACGCTCACCGCGACATGGTAATTCGAATTACTTCCCATAAGGTCAACGAAAATGTCCGCAAAGACTGAAACCAGAAGACTTCTCACTGCCACTCTATCGATTTTCGTGGAAGCTTTTTTTCTGAAATTGGAATTGACTGCACAGATATAACAGGTATTCTAAATGGAATGGCGAGATGGGAGGTGATATTCCGTTTGAGCATATGTAGTCACATAACATTGCACAGTTTCGTTCACACACAATGAGGACGCGAATTACAGTAGCTTCATCTGCATAAGAGTGACGAATAGGTCACTGCAAACCAGAGTGGGAGAGCATTTCCTCAAGTGGGTGTGCAACCGCATCAGCCAACCCAGCGGGAGCTGTGCAGATAAGTTCGAAGGTAATTTACACAAGGTATCGGCTTTGTCCATTGTGTATCACGTACTGGTGGCAAACTACGGCATTCACAGTTCGTCGGTATTTTCAGTTACCTTCATGAACTGCAATAAACGTTTGTTACACTCCGCCGAAGCAATTGCCATTAGACGAATGAAGCCGACGCTGCCGCCGAGGCCGCTGTGTGTGTAAACGAGTTTGTTTATTGGGTTTGCACTATCTTGGTAATGTTCGAGGATTTTGCATACACTGACAGGACCCTATCAGTAGGTGTCGATTCTATGCGTATTTTCTAATGTTCACTTCTACGGTATGTACTTGATAAGATGCAGCAAAATCAGTTCGAACGAATATCGTGCAGTATGCCACTTTTAACTTGCCTGTTCACTTTCATTTAGTGGAAAATTCGTTTCGGTCATTTCTTTGTTGTTTGTTCCATTGTTTGTTAGCAGCCATTATTATGATTTCACAGATCTAAGTTTAACATGCAAGCGAAGTGTGTTCTGTCGCATTTCTTTCGGTAGACTTTTGATCTTGAAACTCGAGTAACATAAATCAGAATGAGGTATTCTGCCCATCGGAGGCTGTTGGTGAAGAGCTATGTAAGAGTTCTTTGCTTCTGTACTGAAAAACAAAGTTGCTTGCCAAATCAGTACGTGTGTAAGCGAGCTGAAATAAGATCCGCACGAAATAAGTTCGCAAATTGTGTCTATGCGCCTGCTATAGGCTGAAGGTGAGTCTGCCGTAATTTGTGGTATTTACTCTCCAACAGTTTGTCAAACCGATGATACCAAGTGATATTTCTACGAGTACCTGTCTGCCACAATCCTACGGACGCCGATGAGTAACCAACTGTTTGTTCTGGGCAAAATCAACGCGCTAGTTCGAGGCATCTCCGCATCCCGGCCGGGAGTCGTCGGACCCCACGGCATTGGTTCATTCAAGAAGAACGTTGGCCGTCTGTTCCACTTCTCTGCTAATCACGAGTTTTCTATCACAAAACCCCGTCCCAGCTGGATGCGAGCGACGGGGCAACCTGGACATACCCAAGGAATGATCATCATCTGCTTGATTGCCTGTTCGAGCAGCAGCGCATCTTCGTGAGGTGTGTACTGCGCGCTTGATAGGCTGCAATGAATATAGCACAGATAGTAGGCTAGCTGGGACCAACTTATTTATCTACTTTTTCAAACCTGATTATTACAGACAGTCCGAACGACGCTAGAAGTTTCATATTGAGCGACCGGATGACTCAAAAACAAGGACTACTTTTCGACGTGAGATTGTCGCTTGTCTGAACAACGCTCTTGTATCTACTTTTGGCGGAGATATATGGCAAGACATCATGACAGGGACCAACAAGACGATCGGTATCCTGTGCCAGAAACTGGCAGACTGTTCGGACGACAACAATTCAGTTAACCGTGACGTGAAACAAAAGAATAATTGTGCGTCTAGCATCTGCACAATGGAGTCGGGCAATGAAGATGAGAGAGCCACTTACCAGAGTGTTCAACGACTGCTTACCGAACGGTTTCTTTGAACTAAGAACGAATGAGGGGAAAATCAACTTGGGTCGATGCATATCTACGTCGACCACCGACAGTCCAACAGGTTCTACGATTCGCTGACAGCGAGTATCAGTCTATCCACCCGGTTTAACGAAGCAGTAATTGACGCCGACTCTGGCCTTTCGTGCATCCGACTGGAGGATGTCACGATGCTTTGGCGCAAACACTGTAATTGCCTGCTTACCTGTCTTGTCATCATTGATTGAAAGACTGTAAACTGCCGGCCGCAAAAGACTGTCATACTTTCGCTCGCCGTTTTCCAGTTTTTGTAGAGCTGCAGAGAGCTATTGGAAAAAATGCTAAACAGAAGGGTTTCAGGTACAAATGGATTGCCAGATGAAGCAATGAAACACGGCGGACTAGTTCTGGAACGTGTTTCACTTCGGTTGGTTCATTATGTTTAGAAGCAGAAATTACCCTCTCCGAATTTAAAGGATGTCCCAACCGCACTTTTGTTGAAAGGCAGGGTAACAAGCAATTTGTTGGCAGTCATCGGGCCCCAACCGACTGAGCCACGCTGGGTAGACAGTAGCAAGCATCCTGATCCAGTGCACACGTTTTGGAGGTTAATTCTCCTGGGGAGCAATGTGGATTCCAGGAGAACCGCTGCGTGACTTGCATGGTGTTTGCTGTTTGACAGGAGTGCTTTGAACGAAACAGGCTTACACGCGACTTCTTCGTAGAGATCACCAGCGATTTTTGTTCCGTGAGCCGTGAGATGATGTGGACGGTGTCTGACAGGTCAGGATATCCGAGTAAATTTGCCGATTTAATTAGTCTACTGCATGTGGGCTTGAAAGCGGAGATGCTACCGTGTGGATCAATTTCCGGTGGTTTTGATGTTATTGCTGGCAGGAAACAGGGTTCTGACCTAGCCATAGCCCTATTTAGTGTATACTTGACAACAACGCTAACGGTTGCTCTTCAAAACTTGGAAGACATTAAGATTGACTATCGCACGGAAGAACGTTTGCCGAATTCTCGACGATTTGGCACTCCAAGTCAGTTACGCACACTAATGATGCGTATGCTTCTGTTTGCGAGTGATGCTGCACTATCTGCACACACCGAAAAGGAACTACAGCGACCGGGCGCAAGTTTCGCGACCGTGGCATACAAAGTTGGTTTGCATAATAAAACCTGTAAGAAATTATTTTTTCATCCTTTTCCCGACGGAAATGTTGCGCCTACACCTGGAATTCTCATCATCGTAGACATCGTTGGTAGCTGATTCGGTGGTGGTCTCTCCACAGATCTGTTCGGCGATCGCGAGTTGCGAGCTTGTACGGCGAATACTAGTTTTGTTTTCGGATTTCATGAGAAACGTGTCCGTAAAAACCGCAGCTTGAGGCCAAACATTAAACTGGTTGCCTACCGCTGAATGTTACTGCCTGCGCGGCTTTACGGCAGCCGAATATTGAATTCGTTCCGGCGGAATGTGCATTAGTTGAACGGTTTCCATTTGCCATGTCTAAGACCCACCTTGCATATTCAAAGGTCGGAAATGATTTTGAACAGTTGCCTACCTAGGCAAACAGGCACAGGCGGGTTTGAAGCCATGCTGATGCTAAGTCAGCTTCGTTGGTTATATCACATCTGCAAGATGGATGGCGACTGGATCCCGAAACAACTGCTGTGTGGACAAGGAAAATCAAGCAAACGAAATCCTGATGGTCAAAGCGGAAATACGATGACATTATCCAGACAAGTCTTTCACGTTGTAATATCGATCTCACATTTTGGGTGGAGTTACCCTTGAACCGGACTGTCTGCATACATACGATTTGGACGTATTGGGTTGTGTCTTCCACTACACATTCACTCGTTTGATCCAATACTGAGAAGGAGAAAATATATGGCAATACCGTTAACCGGAAGAGAGAATCACAATTAGGCCACAGTGAACTGAATACTTAGAGCGAACCGATTTTCATACATGGCCGACAGGGCGCTAAGCCAGTCAAACGAAATGGTAACGTATGACTGTTGGGTCGTTAAACTGAGCCACATTGCAATTCAGATGGTGCACAGACTTTTGCCCGGATGAGCGCAATCTCACTGGCTCAGTGAAATAGTACATATCAATCCACCCGAAGCCGTATCTACCGCCAATGTCACGTACATCGTCTTGGATGCTTCGTCAAGAGATGCTACTGTTAACAGGACGGGCATCCGAAGATTCACTAACCTACATTTGTGCGGCCGTGATTTAAAGTGTGAGGTATGCAAAGTAGGGTGACGATGACATGTTTAAATGGCATTACGAAGCGTGTGGTCGCAAATGCGCTGCCCGTCCTGCATCAGTAGACCATTAACCTACTTACAGGACACCAACGACGAAAAGACAACGAAAGGGTTGTGCTAAAATAAATCATAACAGTTATGTCTAAGTTTTTCATTCGTGGCTTCCAACAAAACTGTAGCTTGAAAACTCAGCCGCTCGTCTTTCAGCAAAATGGGTCTCGGTGACATCTAACTTTTCTTATCTTCAGTTTTTAGCGCACTGTATGATGGATATTCTGCTTCATTGTCAGCCGACCCTCAATTTTTGTTCTTATCACTCATCTACTCTAAATGCATTAACCTACTCTTATAATGAAGTGCAACTTACCTTATGTTTTTAATATTTTTTTCCCGACTAAGATGTTATCATCGTAGCCTGTTTAATGGTCTTCCGAGAGATAAGGGTTTCGCCTTCTGACTAAACAGCACTGGCCGGCTGCAAACAAGGGTTTCAGTCACATGCCTCCCGATATTATTTATTCTGACTAACGCTGAATATATGGCATATGAGTGAAACCTCAGGTGACTCAGCATAAGCTGGTTGTTCCAAGTATTAGGCACAGGCGTGCTTTGGACTCGGTTGCGATAACAAGCAAATCCGAAACGGATTTCGCTAGCCGCATGCGGCATATCTCATGAAGGGACAAGACTGAGGGCATTCTGTGCTCTTCAGTTGGTCCGTTAGTTCACGCGAGCTGGATTGACTCAGGATGAATGACAGCAGGTTGTAATTTCGACGATGTGCCATTTGTTAATAACCGCAAACTGTGCTACCTGTGAGGCAAACGGACATGTAAATGTGGAATACGAATATTCACATTTTTCAAAATTACATGGTAAGCGACGTATGAAATTCGTGTTGCATATCGTGGGCATAGTCACTATAAACATACGCAAGTTTTCCACAGTCCAGCCAATTTTTCCGTCTCAGTAATCGGAAGACCTTTATAGACTAGATCGGTCACCATTCATACACAACCAACAACAGATAGCCGCATTAACGCGTGGCTCTGACTTACAATCGCTAACATTTTATTCACCTTACTGCCGTTTCTGTATTAGGAGACGCGGCCATCTCAGTACTTTAATTCTGCCAAAGGTTTGCCAACGATTGTGTTTGCAATTGTGGTATACAGTTCACCATGATTGTTTGCTGCACACAGTAGAACAGAAGGAGATATGTTATTGGTTTTCTACAAGCAAAAAATCTAAAATATACAATACCAGTTAATGTTTCTTATGGGTTTCTTCTCCAGGCTTTTCTTTGCATCTTCTGGTCTTCCGGCTCTTTTAGTTATAGATTCTTCCTACTTTGCGACTAGCTTGTGATTATCGGCGTTTGGGTCTCCCACCGTCTCTGTCTTTGGCTTCTTGGAACCATCTCGTGATGAAATGTAGCACGTTTCCCTCACTTTCTCCGGGATAACTTCGATTAGATGAAAGCATCCATTTATCGTGGGCAAAGGTGCGCCTCGTGAAACATCGCTCTCGGAAGATGATGCGGTGCGTTTGCGTCTAACAGTAAGTAAAAATAGAGAAGACACTCACATGCTTCTCTTTTTGTGCACTGGAAACGCAGCGTGGGTGGCATCCGTAAAAGTGAATTCCGATCTATGTTCTGTCCGCCGTTCATACTGTCTTGTTTCTTGATGGTTTTCCATAACAGCAATGAAACGCTGTAATAGAACTCAACATTGCTTTTCTTAATACGGATGTCGTGCCACTGAAATTTATCCACAGGTGGCAGTGTGTGGGATAATGAACATTTCATTGCCTTTGATTGTTTAATTGTTGGCCACGCAGCTATCTCGTCTCTCAACAGCCACGCATGGCTATCCGCTACGTCTTTCGTCTTCAAAACTCAACAACATGATGCATCTGTTATTGTAGCACCGCACGAGTTCCTAACACTAGCGACGTGACGTAAGTTATCATTAATTACGGAACAAAAAGAGTGACAAAATTTACTGTACAGTGTACAAAAGGGAAATGACGACGGACTTGTCATCTTCAGGAATGAAGACGCATTTACACATAATAGAGGACAACGACTTCAACTAAATGGCGATGAATATGGCCGAGGTTCGGTAAATGTACACACGCAGGCGTACGAAGGGTTCATAGAATATCACATCGTTCTGATTTTTGTGAATGCAATAGGGTTTTTGTTCATCGAAACACAATTGTCCGAGGACACGCAAAAGATGTAACAACTGGAACGCACGCTGAACATATCCCGCTTCTATTTAATTTGACTACATAGGTTGGTGTCATCTGTTGGTGCACGGTTGCACTGCACGTGGATGAGCATGGTGTATTCAAATACCCTACTGTGCACTTGAGTAGCCGGCTCTTTCGTTTCCTCAACCAGAGGTAGGATGTTATTCATTAACCTTTCGAGTTAAAATGCCCAGTAGATGTGCAGCGGCCGAAAACGCTGCACATCATCGCATACACGGGTGAGAATGCACATTATAAACAATTTGGTCGTCCCTATACAGATGAGCGAATTACTCAGCAAATCTAACAAGCAAGACAGGTTACGAACAATGAAGAAGTGATGCAAAATATGAAGAGATGGTATGCAAATCGAAAGAAACAAGTTTAAGGAGTTCTCTTACCTGGGGTATGGAAGAAGTGAATGCATAACTACGGGGTCCAAATAAAATAACAGCCCGCGACTCGTCGGCTTTGAAACGTTCGAAATTAGGACACATACCACATTTGCTGGGGAAGTCATTGGGTAGGTGTGAACCGGTACAGTCAAACAACAATACACCTGTATTGACTTGCATTGTGATATGGTCACCGCTGGTGAAACGTTAACGTCGAAATCCCTGTGTGTGCATAGCGTCCACTGGTAAGCAATGTTTTATGTACTCTGTGGAGCTCTGCACAAATGTGCACGGATCAAGCGGTAAATTTGAAACGATGGGTTTCAATAAAGCCAGCAGTAACCTCAAGTCAGTAGATGTAACCCACTGAAGATGGATTGAGAACAGCTTGATGCCACCTTAAGTACTAGATATTAGGGGTGACTGAGTGACTGCGACAGAAATTACTGTATAAAGGAAACACGTACCACTAGCGGCGGCATTTTCATTAACAGCCCTTGATCTATTGACACATTTTACGCTAGAAGCAGCAGCTGCGACATCTGAAACACTTGTGGGTTCATGCGGCATTTTCACATTGCTACATGGAAAAGTTAAGAAATATCTACCGTGCGAGCTACACTGATGTCGTAGTTTGTATGGAGTCTTCGTTCACCCAACAAGATGCACATTTTCCGTCCAGCACGCGTAAACTATCTCTTTAACGTTTTATACGTCTGCTACTAAACCATCTTCTATACTATCATTTCACTGTACTCATTTCTATTATGAACGGTAATGTAAACAGTTTATGCTTATTATGTATTATGAGTGTAAGTGAAAACTTGTCGATAAGCTTGAAATAACAGAGCCGGAAACATGAAACACATCTGACATATTTGCAAAACCTTCAACAAAATTGTCAGTGATGACAGGCCGAAAATGTTACAACACAGCTGGACTCACCACACGCAGATTAAATGAAACGGCAAACGCGCATTCACTGGAAGCACCGATTAAAATAAACGTGCATAAACGGTAGTGGTCAGGAACGCTTGCAAATGAAACGTTGTGAATATGATAATACGTTATAGAAATGTTTTTTGTGTTTTCAACAGCGAGCTTGAGTATGGTAGTTAACAGTTCATATTCTCAACTAATTCGCTCATTGTGAGGCCGACCGTTGGTCAGATTGTGACCAACGCGTCGAAGTCGGCCATGTGTTTGCTGAGAGTATACTGCGTGGTGTAACGTTTTGCACACTATTTTCTATTTCATAATTCTCATTGTT
>JTDE01000798.1:9441-36423 GCA_014338405.1 Paragonimus skrjabini miyazakii
ATCAAGACGTTCTGCATAGCTTAGGTGGATCAGGTTGAAATAGCCCCTAGTATGAACGTATACTGCATGCTGAGACGTTGTTGATAGTCTGAGTTGATCGGGTGGAGCAGCTACTAGTGTGAACGCATACTACATACTCAGACCTTTATGAGCCAGGTCAGCGTGACCAAACTACCGATTTCATTCTCTAAATAGGTCAGAACCAGCAAAGTTTGATGATGAATCCAAGTATATTGTACTACATACAACTCTTACGTGTGATATAGGGTGGAGAATAGTTTGACGAGTTGGTTCGCGGGATGGCCCTTACCGGGTATGACTTTGAAGTGGTACTTGGCGAACAGCCATGTTCCTACGTTGGCGATAGACTGAAAGTGTGATCTATATATACATATATATTTACTGCAACTGGCTTACTCAGACATGTCTTCAAAATGTTTTGCTTATACAATTCAATAAACTTGGGAAACGCTGCAGTATGAATCTAGGGGGTGAAGATAGGCAGGCGATAAATTGAAAAACCTACTTGTTGGAACCGGTGCAACAGATTAATACCATGTCTGTAGTCACTATCGCAAACCAGTCGATAATGAAAAGCGAGAACTCAGCGCGTTGACCCTCGTGTATTAGTATTGACGCTGGAAAATAGAATGTGCAGAGGAAGCACGTCAAGCCAGCGTGGCACGGAGCGAATTGTCATTTTAGCCCCGGGACGGATATTACAAATGGAATATCTTGACTGAAACAAAAGTAGTCAAAAAGCCAAGATCATAAAAAATGTACAAGTGAATGCGACTATCAAAAATATCATTTATTATAGTCGCTACATATCGCAGCGGGCTGCCCAACCCTAAAAACTCTTGAGAGGAAAGAGGGGTAGGTTTGTCCAGTGCTGTACGATAGGTTGCTGGGAGTTCTCGCTTCACGCACCATGTTCGGATAGTCTGGAAAGGAGGAACACGGTGAAGTACCCGCACCGTGTCGACGTATCCGGTCGATTTAATAATTTCATGGCCAACGACATTATAGACCCTGTAATTTTGAATACGACTGCCTTCGTTTATTTTTCTTCTTCTTGTCCATCTGTCTGACTGTGATAGACTCAAGAAACAAGGGGATTAGCATACAAATAAACCTGATCCATAACAACGCCGTTTGGATTGAGGGTTTGGTATCGCATGAGATAACTGCAAAGTCATTAAAGTTAACAATTTTGCTGTTGTCGTTAACAAACTGGCCTGCAAAGATCCCGACCAAGCCGATTATGCCTAGAGGTGGAGAGAGCAGGGGTTGCGGGAGTTGCAGGTTGTTCCGGGTACGGAACGCTTTTTGCGGGCACAGGACCAGGTGTGCCCTGGAAAGTGTTACGTAGGATTGTTCTCTCTGACGATTCAGATTTTGAGAGAGATCTTTTGACGGAAATGCTCGATCTCAGGCTCATTGGCTCGCGCGGCAGTCATGACTGCCAAATCGATGTCAGTGTCATCAGTTGTACTGAGGTTACGCGACAGTCCCTACCTGAGACGTCGTGTATCAGTCGTAAACTGAGAGACATAATCCAGGTGCCTAAGTTTCCTTGGGGACTACCTGTCGGATGAAGTGTTTAAAGAATAGATTAACGGTTTATGATCAGTATAAACCATGAAGGTCCTGCCTTCTTCCGAATGCCGGAAGTGGCGGATGCCTAAATAGATTGCCAGTAACTCTCTACCAAACGTGCTGTAGCGGGATTCTGCTGGTTGTAAGCGTCTGGAAAAGAAAGCTAAAGGTTCCCACTAATTACCAACGAATTACTGCAAAACAGCGCCAACAGCTGTGTCGGAAGCGTCGGTTACGATTGACAATGGTGCATTTGGATCAGGATGAGCAAGGAGAGCAAAGTCGGCAACCGCATTCTTGAGCTCAACAATCACAATGCATGCAGCCTCTGTGAACTAGAATTTGCGTTCACCGCCACGGAGGAGATCAGTCATTGGCTGCATTATATGCTGACAACAAGGTATGAAACGTCGGTAGTAGTTGACCAGACCACTAAAACAACGAAGCTGCCTAAAGGAATTTGGTTTGGGGTATTCACGGATGGCTTTCATCTTATCCGTGAGTGCGGCGATTCCATTTTCTCAGATCTTGTGACCCAGAAATTCCATTGTGGCCTTACCTAGTTCGCACATGGTGGAATTAACTGTGACGCCTTGTTGGGTCAAACGTTCCAGTAAGGTGCGAAGATGTGCAACGTTTTCCTCTCGTGAAGAGCTTGCAACTAAAATATCTAAATAGAGGTCAACAAAGTTCAAACCGCGAGTCACCTCATGAATGAACCGTTGAAACGTTTGAGATGCTTTGCCCAAACCAAATGGCATTCGAAGGAACTCGAAAAGTCTGAAAGGGGTTATAACTGCGGTTTTGTAATATCTTCTTTGGCTACCAAGTCTATCTTACTGAACATGGTTTTTCCATGTAAGCAAGTGATTAAATCCTGCATGTGCGAGATTCAGTATTTGTCAGGAACTGTTGCTTTGTTGAGCTCGCGGTAATCACCGCATGGGCACCAATCACCTGGCTTCTTATGACCCATATGCAGCGGTGAGGTCCATGGACTCGCGGAAGGGCGTATTATCCCGAGTTCGAGCATGTGCCGGAACTCTGCCCTGACGAGTTTTAGTTTGTCAAGAGCCAACCGGTGAGGCTTTGCTGAAACGGGGAGTCCCTCAGTGCGGATGTGGGTTATGACATTAGGGGTCACTGCTAGAATATCGTTTGATATGCATACGAGCCGCGGGAACTCAGTAAGGAGATTCACATATTGCCTAGGAGCGGCGGGATGGGCATATATGGGCGTTATAGCTGCAACAGTTGCGTGCGTGCCGGGTATGCTTAGTTAAATGCTGCAATCGGCTAACAGTCAGCGTCACGTATCGACCAGAAGGTCAAAGTGTCTGAGAAACTCGATACCGATTATGGTGAAAGGTACTGCGGCAACTGTAAACACCCAGCGGAATGTCCGACGAAGGCTTAACTGAAGAGTTAAAGAACGCTGTCCACATGTAGTTATAGGCGTACCATTTGCAACGCGGAGCTGTTGGTCAGGCTCATGGCTGTTGTGATGATGATGATGATGATGGCTGCAAGGGTTCGGCACCTTGTCTTTTGTAGACGGAAACACGCCAACCTGCGCCACGGTATTAACCAAGAACGTGTCCCTGGTTTCTACATTCTTTACAAAGATGAGACAACAAGGTGCTTCGCCGACGACGTTAGTCGCCATTACAGGCCGGCGTGAAAGTTGCCCTGTTTTGTTGGCTAGTTAGTGCACGGTTTAACGCACCTGGTGGATCGAGTGCCAAAACGTTAGTGATACCAACAGTAACCGTCTATCTGCTGCATCAATGCGCACCTGGGGGATCTGCTAGGTCGACGGCGTTCAGGACGACCCAAAGGGATTCTACTAAAATCGCGACGCACATCCGCGACTTCGGCCCGCAATGCTTCTATTTTTTATTCTAACACAGAGCGGCCATCCTCATTATGTGGCGGAATACTTTTCAACGAACGTGGCGCCTGTATTGAGGCGCTAACCTGGTTAAAAATGGGCTAAAACTCTGTTCTACCTAATCAGCTATTTCCGCTGTTTCCGCTAGAGGTTGCGATCTCCTTGTAAACACAATTGTCTGCGCTGTCTCCGAAAGTCTCTGTATCCACAGTTCGCGCAGCAAGGATTCGTCCGCGTGCGACGTGTCTAACAGTGGTTGCATTTCTCGGAGTAGGGTCGTAGGGCGTATCTGGCGCCCAGCTTTAACTCGCTGAATAATTGCTGCAAACGAGTCTTTTCCGATGGAGTGACTCACTTACTTACCGCCTCTTTGATAATTTCATAACGGTTCTCTGTAGGCTGGTTTACTAAGACATCTCAGAGTTGTGCCGTGACCTCTATCGGCAAACGAGACAATAGCTGGCCGAATCTTACCTGGTCGGAAGATAATCGGTTATTGCAGAATTCCGCCTGTATGTGCATGAACCACAGGATGGAGTCCATTTCTAAGAACAGCGGAACTGCCAGCGACACGGTCACTTTGAGTTACTCGAGAGGCTTAAAACCGTTGTTAGACATCGGTAAAACAACTAAAATTTACACAGTCATAAATGGTTGAACCAGTGATATAAAATTAATATTACCAATCTCATACTCGAACAGAAAGAAGGACTGTTTCGAAAACGTAGGGCAAAATAGTGGTACAGAACAAATTCATCGAAAACGGCAAAGTATAACGACGCGTTCCAAAGTTACTTCGGGCTCACCAATTGTTGGTACTGGTCCAACAGAATACTATCCAGACTGTGCTCACTATCGAGAACCAGTCGACAACGTGTGTGGAGAAGACGGTATGCGCTAGACCCTCGTTCACTAACAATTTAGAACGCCCTTTCTGGAGAGCAATCGAAACGTAGTTCCAACAGGCATTGAACTAAAGAACACAGTGGGGTTTGAAAGCAAACCGTATATTTCCAGCAATGTTTGGAGATATGATAAGTAGTTAGCTCTAGTCTAATCTAGGACCAACGGCAGTAACCAAAAGGAGAAAGAAAAGATGTACGAGGCGGGCTACAGCCCACTCGGCGGCACTCAAAAGCGCGCCAAACAAAAATTGCGTGGAACCCTCGAGTGCGTTAAACAACGCTCGAAAAGGTCCGGGTTAAATGACCTCGGAGAATGGAATAATGTGGTGATTGTCACTGAACCTATTTCTCATTACTGTTGTCTTATTACATTGCTGACTATAAGTTGTACAGTTGCGCTCGAGAGATAAATTACTTGCTTTGCCTAGTTCGGTTGTTATTACTATTGCGTCGAAGCTAGCTCTGGGGTTGAGCTAATTTAACTACTTCATTTCTGTATTCCTGGAACCATCACAAATAATAAATGAGTCGTTAGGAAAAGAGCAAGCATTTATTGCATGTAGATAGTTTCACGACCAAAGAAAGTGGCACTGAGTTCATATCATGCTTCCCATTGCAAGCGTACACAGAACCATGCGTACAGAACAAACAAGCGGGAAAACACGGTTTCGACTGAGATACCAAGATAATCTACACGATCGCTAATCACTACAAGTGAAGAACGAGGACTCAGCGCGTTGATCCTCGTGTATTAGTATCGACCCTGGAAAACAGAGTATACAAAAAAAGCACGTCAAGCTAGCGAGGCAAGGAGCGAGTTGTGATTCTGTCCCGGGATGGGTATT
Organism: Paragonimus skrjabini miyazakii; assembly: GCA_014338405.1. Taxonomy (NCBI): domain Eukaryota; kingdom Metazoa; phylum Platyhelminthes; class Trematoda; order Plagiorchiida; family Troglotrematidae; genus Paragonimus; species Paragonimus skrjabini miyazakii. The sequence goes on from JTDE01000798.1 coordinate 14,682, forward strand.
ATGAAAGGGATAGCTTGACTAAAACAAAAGTAGATGAAAAACCAAAATCATCAAAAATGTACAAGTGAATGCGGTTATCAAAAATATCATTTATTATAGTCGCTACATACTGCTGACAGTGAATTCGATTTTCACGATTAAGCGGAGCACGTCGATTACGAATGAGTGTATACGCATTAGATCGTCTTCTATTCCAGATAACTGATATATCATCCATGCGTGCCGTCTCTTCGTGCTTAAGTTTAAGGTGCAACAATGTAGCCGACACAAATGCTTGTTGCGTTTTAGGGTCGCCAGTGATGTAGTTTGATTAACAGTTAGAGTAAGGGTAACAGTGAGTTTTGTACACTGGTCACCAACAAAGTGAAAGAGGATAAAGTCCTCCCACGTTTGACACGTTATATGAAACTACAACAGATCAATACTCATTTTGCAAGAGCTCCTGCCTTTCTCCGTACCTAGACCGATACGTTTGATACTGCGGACCGAATCAAACAAAACGACTGCTTGATCGCTCAAGCTTAATGGTGCGACCGCTTCGAGGCTGTCGACTATTGGGTCCTCGTTGGTATGGTCCAAACGTGAGAGCTTCTGACCAAAATGTTCAGTAAAGCCCGATACCCTACAGCTTTGAAGAATTGTGCTGGCAAGGAGTTCACAGGCCCCATTTACGACTGGGCTGGGAAACTTTGTTTCCGGATGATCAAGGATGGAGGAGAAGCCTAACGTGATCATACTACCCATTCAACTCAAGATTAGTCCAGACTTTGTCTGATTGGGAGATGGGTAATGATGGAAAACCTTACCAAGCGACGTCCGAATAACTTAACCGAACCTAGCATTGAACCATCCCAGGAATGGCGTTAGGTACGGGATTATCCTATTCAAGCTATTGGAATAAAACTGTGTCTGTTCGAGCCTTTAAAAAGGCTGTTTTTAATAGCTTGTGAAACTATTTTCATTCACTCCTTCTTCACTGTGATTCTCTTGGACTGAATTGTCACTCATTTGACAATGTACTTCGAAAGGCTGTTGATTTACACGTACCGCGTAAACTATGTGCTGTTTCTTCTTGTCCGCCTCTTTCGCATAAAATACATCGTTTTATTGACGATTGTTACTAGTTAATTGCAGAGCTTAAGGTTGCAGACAACACAGAGAACCTGAACACTTTTCGCACTATTCGAAATAGGTGTCAGCGAGAAGTCTGTGGACAATCTAAGCTAGTACAACAAAAAAGGCCCGTACGAACGAAAATTTCTTGGTTAAATGTTTGCGTCGATTAACAAAAGACGAGTCTCCAGCTCGTTCTCTACGACTCCAGGATAGGGAGACGTCGATTGACCCGCAGATGTTTAATAAGGTACCTAAGGAACACCATATTGTGATGTACAACGGGGAACCACCGAACTGGCACCTTACTCTACATCTTCGAGACTTTCGAAAGCCGCTCACTGCCGCTGACTTTTCCTTACTGAACGTTGAAAACCCCTTATTCAAAGTTACTCTGCATAGTAGGATGGGCCATGGTACGATCCACCCTAGGAGCCTAAAAGAAGCGGCAGTTAGTCCGGCGCAATCCCTACACAAACGTTTAAAAAAGACAAGTTAGGCGGATGTTCTCTCTAGTGCATGAATAAAAGTAATCATGCTATTCTTCTAACCTAAAAACCGGCACACCCATGCCAGCTAATGGCCGGTCAGCCTCACTAACATTCCGTGCAAGATAATACAATGCATGCTGAAACAAGTGTGGATATTCTGATGGAGGTCAAGGACAATGAACCCATCTCAAACGTTATTTTCTTTGATTTTCCAAGGCATTCGACGTTGTTCCACATGAACTTCTTAAACAAAAGCTGGAAGCTTATGGCACCCAAGCAAGGGTTCTCCGCTGGAGTTTTTTAATTCTTGACAACGGAACTTTTAGAGTGGAGACAGGGTCAGACCATTTATCTCCGTCACAGGATTTTGCGTAGATTATTCAAGGATATGCTAGTTCCTCAGTTTCTCACTTACATTATTGACATTCTAGACGATGTTTCAAGCAACGCTGTTCCCTAAATTGAAGGCTGGAAAATGTGGAATGCCAGTGACACCACTGCATTAGGGATAGATCTTGATGCGATTAGACAGCCGTCAAAAGATTGTATCTCTCTCTGAATGACAGTACGTCTGAAAGTCTGTGTAGTGAGATTACCTTCGACGTCTCCAAACTCCTAAACCCTCCGCAACGTGAGAGTTGCCTTATCAGTACCATCGAACCCGTTCACATTACCTCGTAAATGTAAATTTGCTACAAACCACTAACATCAAAATCAGTATGTTGACGTAGATATCGCACTTTTACTCGTGGCTGTATAATGAATCCACGCCATCTCTACTACAATAGCCTACATTCACTAGAATGATAATGTTTCAGCTATTACTATTGAGAACGCCGCTCAACCAGTCTGACGCTTGGCTGAATTCTGAAGGTTGACTGGAGTTTCCACTGGCATTAGTCCTCTCGGGCGGCGGTCGTGCTTAAAGTTCTCTCACACCCAACTCCCTAACGCCTTTAACTGTTGCGTTGAAGTCTGCTTGCTTATGGTGAGTAAATCAATGAGTCAATTTTTAGCAGACACGCCGCTTCCTTACTACTGTAGCGAAAAGGCGTTTAATAATGCACAACCTTTATTGTTCAACACGCTAGTTAGCATGCTACGCGCACTCTTGCGTTTATGAGTCAGCATTCCAGTCCACAACACCCCCAGGTTTCCACTCACGCGTCGTGTGCACTACTGCCCGGTTTATGTGTGTGATCCGCGCCTCCTATGCGGGGGTTTTCCGCCTGCTAATCTTCACCTGATGGTCCGGTTTCGTTCGGCAATGGCTCGTCCGGTTGCTCGTGTTGTCCGCCATCTACCTACTATGGGCTTTTACCGCAACCCACGACCGTATCGAGATGTTCCTGCAAATGTTAGGGTAAACGCTCCTTCGATTTGGTCGTCCATTCTATTTTGCCTGCCATATCTTGCTCGTTGGTCCGATTCGGTCGAGCGATGACTCATACGGTTGCCCACGCCGTCTCTGATTTGCTCGTTGTGGGTTTTGGGACGTAACTCCCCTGCGTCGAGGTATTCCGGCGAGTGTTGGAATGCTCACACCTCCGGCCTTATAATCCACCATATTACGACTTCCGATCCGCGTTAACGTAAGGCCGGGGAACCCTTTGGCGTACGAACCTAAGAAGTAGCCTCACGACATTAGTCAGCCCGTTCCATAAGTTATTTCTGCTGCTTTCTGTCATTTGTTACAACGTTTGTATACATTGGGTTCCATATTTTCCTTCCATATTTGCATAGTTATATACATTTATACATAGCAGCAAATTTCGTGCTTTAGTTCCCCCAGTTTCTAAGCCCTAATATTTCTTCAGAATCCTGTGTTTATATTTAAATGTTGAAGTCAGATATCTCAATCCCCAAGCCGGAGATCGCCGAGGTAGACGCGAGGGTAAACGTCTTGAGTCTTCGTGTTCCTGATTATGTTCCGGACGACCCAAAGTACCGGTTGGCGCAGCTTGAGCTGCAGTTCCAGTTAGCGCACATCACACGTCAGACAACCAATTTCACATACTTGGAGACCGCGATGCCGATGTTGATTTCGCCCTATATAAGGGATTTAGTGATTAGGCCACACGGGAGCAACCCTCACGAGCATTCCTGGAGCGTGTCGTCGAATCAAAATACAATGACGGAAGCAGGTCCATAGCGATCTGCAGCGAGGAGCCCTTACTCTATCTCGATTGTTTTGGCAGTTGGGACAAGTGGGAACGGAATCACATCATTGATTACAGATTCATGTGCTACTTGTGGATGCAGAGATTGCTCGACTTAGTGCAGGCAGTTATTACTCCATTCACGTCGACCAGTTCTTTGGATGATTTGGCAAGATCGGTCGACTCAGTCATCCAGCACCTTTCCAGTAAAATGCATCAGGTTGAGGCACTCACAGGAAGCACGACTGCCAATTTAGCAACACAAGTAAAAGAACTTTGTCTAGAACTGCAAGCTGTTAAAGCTTCTCGATTTCGCCCCGTTTCACGAGGACGTAGCCGTTTTAGGTCGCGTTCAAGAACGGGATACTGCTGGTATCATCACATATTTGGGACCAAGGCACGGAAATGCACTAAGCCGTGCACGTTTCAAACCGCCTCGGAAAACACGAGTGCCAGCAAGTAGTGGCGACAACTTTTGCTGACGGTCCTACTCCAGGTTTTCTATTTTTTCATACCCGATAAAAATTGTAGGTTATGTTTTCTAGTAGACAGTCAGTGTCATACGGTCAGTGTCGTACCATCTAGAAAGGAGGATAAGCCTCGTTTGACACCCTTCAAGCTCCAGACAGGTGGTGCAACCCCAATACGCACTTTTGGCACAAGTACCCTTACACTGGGTGTGGGTCTGCGGCGTACTCTCCGTTGGATGTTCATTATTACGGATGTATCAGGCATCATCTTGAGTACGAATTTTCCAAAACATTTTAGGTTATTTGTCGACGCAGGTCTTTACAAGCTCTTAGATCCTCTAACGACGTCAGTCCTCAGCCCGCTGCTTGTTGAATCAAGCGGTGATGATAGATACCAAGCAGTACTGCGTGAATTCACAGAATTAACCCGTCCGTCGAACGAGTTACCCGCCGTCGTTACGGACGCAGTACATCACAACAAAACGAAAGGCCCACCAGTTTTCCAGCGACCACGAAGACTGCTACTGGACAAATTGCGCGTCGCTCGTGACGAATTTCAACACATGCTGGACATGGGTATAATTCGCCCTTCCGATGGTCCATGGGTATCTGTTCTACACATGGTGCCAAAGAGGACGCAAAGTGATTGGCGCCTCTGCGGAAATTACCATGGAATGAGCAGTGCCACTATGCCAGATAGGTACCCTGTGACACAGGTCCACGATTTAACCACCAGTTTGCAAGCAAAACAGTCCGACAAAATCGACTTCGTTCGCGCCTACTATCAGATATCAGTAGCATTGGAAGATATGTTCAATACAGTTATCATTACTCCATTTAGTCTGTTCGAATGTATGCGCATGCCTTTTGATTTTTGTAACGTTGCACAGACGGTTCAACGTCTGATTAATGGAGTCACCCGTGCGTTGGACTTAATTTATGCATACATTGATGACAACTTCGTGACTCTTCACCGGAAGAGCATATCATCCACCTGCGGACGTTGTTTCAAAGTCTAGTGTCATACGACCCTACTGTCAACGGAGCTAGGTCCGAACTCAGTGGAACTCCGTTGGATACTTCCAGAATAAGGGAGTGAACTACTCGATTCCAATTCCGGGGCTATCTGATCATGTCCGCTTTCCGACTAGATTCCGTGAGTTCTATCGTCGAATCAACCCCAATAACGCCAAGCTTGTAAAGCCTGTGTCCGATTTACTTCGAGGCAATGAACGTACTTCGCACTAACCCTTGAAGCCACTACGACCTTCTTTGCCGTAGAGAAAGCACTTGTCTCTTCAACCATGTTGCACTACCATAAACCAAATGAACCATTCAGCAGCGCAGTGGATGCATTAGACACGACCATAGGTGCGGTGCTACAACAAGCCGAACACGTTCTTCTTTCAAAGCCTCAGCGGTACAGAAACACCTTACAGCACCTTCGGTCGTGAGCCCTCAGCTGTGTATAGGGTTGTGCACCATTTTTACCTCGCAATTGAGGGCCGTAATTTCATTGTTTTCACGGATCACAAACCGCTCGTGTATGGTTCGCGGAATTATTCCCATAGATATTTACCTCGAGAATCCTAACAGCTTGACTACATAGCCCATTTTTTATGGATATCTGCCGCGGATACTTTAAAACGAATGCATAGCGTGTCTACTTCCACCAACCTGATCTCACATCGCAACATAACTGCACAACAGCAGTCCGATTGCACGTTTATGGAAGATCTAAAATGCACCGACCTATGTTTCGTTACAGTGTCGTTGACACCTTCGGCTGGTGCCATTATATGTGACAGTACGCTGGAATACACAGGACAATCGTGCCACATTCGTTATGGAGAGCAGTTATCGAAACGCTGCATAACCTGTCGAACCCAGGAATACGCGCATAACTAAGATTGATTGCAGATCAATTCGTCTGGCCTAACATGAATCGGGACGTGCAGCAGTGAGCCGGTTTCTATCATGAATGCTAACGTCCCAAGGTCAACCAACACACGAGCGGCCCGCTGAAGGCTTTCTTAATTCCCGAGGGTCGTTCTGAGCATGTCCACTCAGATCTCGTCGAAACACTCTCACCTTCACTAAGCTACAATTACCCACTCACATGTATCGACCAGTTTACTCGCTGGTCAGAAGCCATGCCGCTGTCAGATTCAGCAATATTATCTGTCGCCCTATGTTGGCTGAACGATGTCGACTCCATAGACAGCGTGGTACTACCCAGATGCATGGTTCATGGACTTTCCTCAGCAAACCTTGTCGAACTTAATATATTCTGTGATGCATCTGAAGTCGGTTACGGAGCAGTGGGCTATCTAAGGATGGTTGTCCCGAATAGTGATATTCAATTAGGCTTCCTGATGGATAAATTTGGAGTGACCCCAAAGACGGCAGTTACGATACGAGTGTTAGAGCTCACGGCAGTCATTTTGTCGTCCAAGCTGATGTATTTCCTGATTCGTGAGTTGAAAATTCCAATAACTAATGTACTGTAGACAAATTTCATAGTAATGTTGCAATACTGAGAGATTACACCTAAATGTTTGAAGGTTTTGCGCGACCTTCAGGTAGGCGATGTAATTTCTCATCACGAAGGGGCTTCCAGGGGTGTTTGGTCTTATGGTGTAATCACCGAGATATTTCCTGGTAATGATGAACGTGTACGTCAGGCGTCAGTAAGAACTGCAGATAACACTACTGTCATACGAGACATCAATTCACTCTGTTTCTAGAAGCGTCCGCAGAGTAACACCAGGTCGCTACGGATAAGACATAAAGTACGGATCCCTTTACTGAACTGGTCGATCGCTGCTGTTCCTACCGCTACCTCGAGTTTGGAAAACCAGCTGGTTTTCGGGGCTCGGTGCTGTTTTTGTTACGGTCTGTTGCATAATTTCGAAATTGCTGTGCTTTGTTTGATTAGTGTTGAAGGGTGGCCCTATGTTTCATTATGTTTCCTAAGAATAGACAGTATTAATCATTTTTGTTCTTACACCAGCTACTGCAACTGTTTCCCTTAAATTATTCACTTTGAGCCCTGCACATTTCTAACTCAAAATAAGACATTCTTCTACCATATTCTTTCTTGAGTAGCTTATAATTCTTACCATTTCTCGATGCGTGAACAATCATTACGCTCCGACCCAGCCAATGACCATTTGTTTGAGTGAACTCAATTCCGTTTTATCGTCCCCCACTACTCAGCGGTGTCTAGTTGTCAGATTTGTTGTACAGGCACATTCTTTATTCAATTTCTGAGGATTTTCCACATTCAAGGTGAGATATTTAGTTTTCATGTATACTGATTTAATTAGTACCGTATTAAATCCAGTTTTTACGAGCGCCTTCTCATTAACCGTTTCGAAGATAGATTATCCCCCTTGCCGTTGATATTGAGATAGGCATATTTAGATCAACAGATTACGCATCACTCGTTGTGAACTTGAATCGTTAGCGAACGATTCAATACCCACAAGGCCGCTGTTTGCGTTGTATGTTTCCATTGTCAGTGAGTGTGATGAACTGGCCACAATCACTGACTGCGTGCTGCGTAATATAAGTAGCCAGTGCACTCCACTCAAACAAATTCCAAGAGTCGTTCGATTAACTCACAATGAACATTCGACTTTCGGGCTCATTTTTTGGAGCTCATGCATCAAACGATTAATAGGGTGATTGTTTTCTAACTCGAAAGAGCCTATAACCAGGCAATCGTTCTTTCGGACAACATGGAAGCATGATTCATAACAAGTTTCCTGAGGAGCAACTCATTAAGTTTGGCAAATACCAACCCATTAAACTCGTCACACATCTCCGCATATACTTCTACGTCTCTTATAGCTCGTGAAATGAAAATAAATCTGGACTATTCGCATGGATTCATGACACCATACATTATCGTACTTCAAATCTGCCTTCGATATTCGAATGGTTCCATGAACGTGAACAACAGTTATATTTTCCGAGTACCTTCACAGGCACTGCCAGAACTCTGAAAGGGTGTTAAATCTGCGGTTGCGGAAAGTTGCCGGGGGAGCTTTAGTACGAGCCGTGTCCAAAAACAAAGAAGACACAATCGGTTAGCAATATGGTGAGAAGGCGCATTTTCTCATTGATTAGTGTCTTTCATGTTAATAAGCATGTATATGTGCAATACTTGGGCATCTGAGTATTACCACGCAGAGGATAACTTACGCAACTGCGGCTCGTCAGAAAGATTCGTGAAACATTAGTTGAAGGTTATCAGTAGCTGATAGAATCTGCGGTCAAAAGGGGTAGTTGTTGATGGTACACTGGTATCGCTCAAGGATTTGAGTCGTTAACCTCCGTGGCAGAAATCATCAATAGGCTTGAAATATTTGCTTTAACTGATTGATAAATGCTTTTTCTTTGATTTTATGCTGAGACTGAAAATATCAATGGTGTGGCGTTGAGAGGGCATAAATTGGGTTTCTCGCTGAAATCCATTTTTTGTTTGCTCAATAGTTAACTTTCTAATGTTGACAACTGATGGTGTATCATATATCAAGTTGACGAGTAATGGTTTGATACATATTCTACCGGTTTATTTTAGAGAAAGTCCATTTTATGGTTTATCCAATATTAGGTGGTGGGCTATTCACAGGGCCTCAAAGACCTACTCAGGGATCGGGAATTCCCCGACTTAAGCGTGTTAAGCAGTAGTTTATATGAGTACACGAAAGATTACACTGTTATGTACTTGCCCGATTCAAACAAAAAGTCAAGCAGTGGAGGCTTGAAGTATGGTATTGTGGGTGTGAATACTACTGAGTTTACGTGGTAGGTGGCGTACCGTTGTACTAAACACAAGTAATGTGGGAGTTACAACGTGTTTAGTCTGCTGAGTTCACATGCTCCCGACCACGCAGTTCTCGTGATACACGCTACCAATCACGTTCCTACATCCTTAGGAGAAAACCAAGTCAGCTTTTAGCTCTGTCACTTTGGAGCACAACCACGAAATAACAGCCCTCCTGTATACTGCGCACCCAAAAAAGTAAACGATTTCAGGCATCTTTTCGAATAAAACACTGCAACCGCTGAGTTGATGTAGTATGTTGCCGATGGTTGTGATAAGTGTATAACGACCATGGATGATTTCATCGTTTGTCCTCGGTTGAAGTCCTGGACAATACGTAAGTGGAGTTGCGCATATTGATTCCGCAGAAAATCTGCCTCAAATTCTCAGTCATAGAAACTAACGGCATACTGTCTGTCATCAAAGACGACAAGAACATATACACGTACATATGCATCGCACGGAAACAACAAGTACAACTGTTCAGACGCCTTCCTAACGTGTCCAGCCTAGATTTTGTACATGGAACCACCCTCCACAAGTGAGTCTTCTAGCATTTCACAGTTGCAATGTTAGTTTGAGGCTATATCGGTTCCTGATCACAGAGTGAATGGGTCATGGACGACCCGTAATATAAAGCCACGTTCGCGGCAAGAAGTACGCTTCCCTGCGTCACCTGTTTGAAACATTTCGTCAGGTGGTGGGAGATGGCATTCTTGTCAAAGCGCTTGTGATGGACAAATTGGCGGTCCAAATACGAGCAACGCGAGTCGTCTTTGGGGGTGACATAATGTTGATCCATTTTCGAGATTCCGTGAGTAAAGGCTCAAACCGGTAAAAAAAATCGTACGGTTACCACTTGGACAAACTCGTTAAGGAGTCGACCGCTACTTCATCTCACAGCTACTTCTGATGACTTAGAAGGATGGATGAACATTTTTGTCCATTTACGATTAAGGTTCTACCAAGTTACTGAAATAATCAGGTAAACGGGCCCGAGATTTATGAACTACCGGGTGTGCAGTTGGCTTTTTATAAAGCCTAATTGGAACATCAGTGTACAGGTAAACCTTATTCACTTTAGAAACCAAGCAAACGACCGCTTAGGGAACATAAATGGGCGACTTAAGAAGACAATATCACCCAGGGGATCGTTTAGTCCCGGCATTCAGTAAAATTTGGTCCCACAGCCGGTGGTTATGGCGTGAGTTTCATATGCCGTGCACCCACGGTTGTGACCATCATGAGGTGGCTGGCGTCCGCCAGTCAACTGGTCTTGAAATATCCCAATGGGCGTGCTCCTCTGCTCCACTTCAAACGGTTGGCCGAGCTCAAGGTGAGCACAGCCCATGTAATATTATTTAGTAGCTGCCAGTAAACCACGGTGAACGCCAGCGTTGGTTGAATATAATTTCCATAGGTCCTCGGGTTGCCATACATTTATATGCTTTGGAGTATAGAAGTCAGCGCGTTCGAACGTAGGTCATGATGTTGCGATTACAGAATGCAAGCCAGCTCATGACCGACTACGGTGAGCAGTAAATCGTGAAAACAGATGCTGCCAAATATATTTGCTTCCAGTTCAATTTCTGATGATTATACAACACCACATTTATATCAGCAACCAGCAACCCTTTTACGGATTATCTAATGCACAAGTTAACAGAAGGTAATTTACTATTTTTACTACGCACGCTATTTATTAAATTATTGCTCACTCTGTCATTGACGTCTACAAATTTCAGCTATTTCATGAATATAACTAGCCAACAAATCACCACAACGTACAAGCCGGTCGTTTACATTCCGATTGTCCGATACACTCACAGACGACTTCTGGGCCGACATGGAGACACCGAAAGACAGCCTTTTTCCGAAGTAAGGGTTCGAACAACAGCATTATAACAGTGAACAGCACAAACATGAAGGCCTAATGAGTCACACATACGACTTAGACAAACGGAGACTAAAATTTCACCAACAACATAGCAGCACATAATGTCTCACAATTCAAATTCGACCTGTGCACGCCTGTTGGTTTCGACGGTACATTCCTTTACAAAAATTGTTTGCGTTCTCCACAAAAATCAAATATTTAAACAAAACCATTTGTTGCAGAAAAAGAGGGTTTCTGTATTCTTTAGAATATTCAATCAACTGTTGTTCGGGCAATATTACAAACTCATGAACCAACAGTCTACCACCTTCGGATTATTTGCGGCAAAATATCAGCTGAAAATTATCCGTAGGGAGTAAAATATGTCGTAAAACAGCAAATTTATTAGGGATCCGGGAACATCTGGCAATATTTCGGTGGTATCGTTCAAAAAGTTGAAAATCACCAGTTTCTGAGACAAAAATGATGACGAGCTTTGAAAGGCTTGTTTTAACCCACCGTTAATGTGTTTGTCCTTCATTTCGCGCGAAGATTGAAAATAATAATTGTGGGTGTTGTGATAGCACTTATGTGTTTTCATGCTAAGCATTTGTTTATGTTCGAATAATAGTTAATCGTTCTATGTTGAAAAATGATTAATTGTTTATAAATCTTATTTTAGGTGATGGAGTATCTTCAGGGATTCAAAGTTCTATTTCAAGATCGGGAATTTTCTAGCTTCCAAGAATCCCGAAGTTGTTTGCAAAAATATATGAAAGAATACAGTGTTTTGTACGTGCTTGGTTCAAGTAAGAAATCAAACAATGCACGCTTGATGTATGATAATGTGAGTGTGAGTACTACTGTGGTTACTTGGTAGGTGGCGTACAGATGTACCAAGTACAAGCGACGTAAAAGTGGAAGCCGCGGATTACGGCGTGTCTAGTGAGCTGAGTTCACTTACTTTCAATTGCTCAATTCTCGTGATACATCCTGTCAATCACGCTTTAACGTGGCTAGGGGGAAAGCGGTGTTGGTGGTTAACTCTTTTACTTCAGAGCACAACCATGACCTAAATGCCTGCTGTACGAGGCACACCCAACAAATCTCCGGCTCACTGCAAGTGAAGTGAGCGACTCTAGGTATTTATTCGAGTACAATACTCCAACTGCGGAGTTAAAGCAGCATGCTGCGGATGTCTATGGCAAGCATCTAACGACAGTGGATATTTGCAACATCCGTCATCGTTTAAAAACCTACGACAATAAGTATAGCGTCTTATACACTATTTTCTACTTCATAATTTCTATTGTTGTTCATGCCTTTCCATCTTCTTCAACCTCACATGTAGACATGATGTGAACGAGGTTAATCGAACGTACACATTATGTGAACGAGGTTCATCGACCCACTGAGTAATCAATAATTTCCAAAAATTACACTTCCCGGTTCGCGAGTTCTACATTCTGTCCGCGTTTGCGGTCGGTGGCGTACAAGTCTTTGAGAGAGTTAGAATTCAGCGGAATTAACCATTTGGTTTGGCAAATTTATTTATCTGTCCTTGGAATCATCTTGGCCGTTGCATTGAGATTACTTGAGAGACACGTCAGATAACATTAGTGGAAATCTTCATTTGGTGTAGTGGAACACTAAACCAACGTATCTCTACGGACTATTGTGAGTTATTTGTTTTTCTTTTCATTATACTTTGACCTCATATTCACACATGAGTTTCATATACTGTTTTGATCCGCTACATAATTAGGTTGGATTGTGTACATTGATTTTGCAGAAATTCTACCTCAAATTCTCGATTACGTAGAGAAAACCGGCGTATTGCGTGTCCTCAAAGACGATGGTAATAGATACACGCACATATGCTTCGCGCGGAAGGGGCAAATACAGTTTTTCAGACGTTTTCTCGATATGATCAACGTTGATTCTCCGCATGGAACCAGCCGCCACAAGTGGGTCCTACATCAATTCACAAATGCGGTTGTAGCTTGAAACTATATCAATTTCTTGTCATAGACGGGATGGGCCATGGAAGACCCGTGATGCATGGTTAGGTTCGGAGTGAAAAGTACGCTTCCCTCCATCGCTTGTTTGAGATATTTCGTGATGTGATCGATGATCACATACCTGTGAGAACGTTTGTGATGGACAAAATGGCGTGTTTGGGTGCGACAAAATGCTTTGTTAATTCCATGTTCGAGATGCCGTGAGGAAACACGTAAGTTGGTGTCGTTAACCCTGCAATCTCCATTTAGACCAACTCACTTAGAAGTCACTGGTTGTTTCATCTTATGGTAACTATGGATAACTTAGAAGAGTGAATTAAAAATTTACTCCATTTACGTTCAACCAAGATATTGCGTTAATCAGACGCACGGACCGGAAGTTTTTGAACCACCTAATGTGCAATTGGCTTTATATAAAGCCTAAGTGGGCCATCCATGCACAATCAGACGTTGGTCACTTCGGAAACCGAACAAACAACCGTCTGGAGAATGTCAATGGACGAATTAAGAGGCGCACTCATCCACGGGACGTCTTAGCCACGGCCATCAGTAAAATTTGGACCCACAGCGAGTGCCTAATGCGGGAGTTTGAGTTGCAGTGCACCTATGGTTGTGATCGCCGTGAGGTGGTTGGCGTAGACGTCAAAAATATACTGTCTCCGCTGACGACGTTCGCCACTCAATTAGTGATGAAGCATCTCGGGAATCGTACTCCCCTACTGCATTGTGAACAACAAGACGAGTTCAAGGTAACCGCACCTTATGTAAAATCAATTATTAGTTTCGAGTGTGCCATGAGGGTTCACAGCACACTGTGGACATCAGTGATGGCACGTGTGAGTGCAGCTTTTACCGGTCCATGTGGTTACTATGCATTCACATGTTGTCCGTCTTCAAAAAAGATTTCTATCCATACAGTGAGTTGTTGTTAACGAAAACCGCATTTTTTCTAGGCCACTTCCCAATCCATCGACGGTGGCTTGTGGAATACAATTTGCCTAAAAGCAGCACGTTTCGCCGAGAGGTAACTGTCGCTGTTACCAATCCATTTCAACCGGATTATAAAATGCTGCATCTGGGGTTGGCGAAGCTGCAGGATGTAAACTCCAGGACTGGCAGCCGTATTTTCAACGCTATTATAGCTTTCATGCACCAGTCCATCGCGAAAGCTAAGACGGCCTTACCACAGACTGACATCCCTCTTGTTCCGTCGTGCAGCCAAGATGGGCGAAGAATATTAACATGATGGTGCTTGGTGGATGTTGTGGGGATCCTGTTAACATGAATGGTTACCGATGCGACAGTGACCGACTAATGTTTCACTCAGAAGGTATGAACAATACTGATTTATCGCACAGCCCTTTCTGCAATGGAGAGCTGCAATCCCCCTCATCAGGTACGTTGTTATTTTAGGAACTATGTGGTTTTAGTTGCGTCCACCTCAAACATTTCATCGCCTCCGACGTTTAAACCGAAAAAGAGACCCCGTCCAGCACCCGTAACTACTGATGACCCAGTGACGTCGGACGATGAGTTCCGTGTTGTACATCCGCACAAACGAGTCCAAGTGAAAGTAATACCGAGTGATGTCAAGGACGTCACTATTTTTGGTAAGCTATGCAACGCCTTTGATGTTATCTAACGCTTACTTTTAGAAATGGACACACAACACTAACAGGACTTCTACTAAAGCAGGACGGGAAGGAACAAGGCTGCAGAAAACCACTTTAAATGATGCACATAGTGATATAATTTTAATAAATGAATTCCAACACTTCCGTTTTATTTTCGTTGTGACTATACGCTGACTGTCGAGCATAGACGTCAGTGCATCCAACCGTAGGTCGTGGAGTTTTGACTACGGGGTGCAGGTAGGCTGACTGTCGAGCATAGACGTCAGTGCGTTTAATTATTGACATGTGAGTTTCAGAACGTTTTGTGGTGCATAATACTTAATAATCTCACCCAGTTCCTGGCTAACGTATTGCCAAACCAGCTTATGTCTCAATACAGTGAACAGTAATTACGGCAATCAGACCACACAGAATAGAGCTTCCATTTTGCCCAAAACTCACCTACTGCAGCCGTATCTAGTTGCCCACGGTGTCGCTGAATACCTGATGTTCCCAGTTCCACATGGTGTTGGTTATACAACCACACATGTAAGTCAGCTGTCATGAACAGTTTAATGAATTACTGAATGGACAATTCACAGAAAATTATTTTAAAACTTACATTGTACACGTTCATCATTCTTTTGTTGCTAAAACTCTTAAAATTAACAGTCTAAATTTCAGCTACCTCGCCAAGGCATTTGTAACAGGCAAGCCAGACTTTCTGGCTTCGTGTACCAGTTACAATCGTAAACCAACTTTGAGCAACGTGGAGACACCGGGGGACAGCGTTCTTCTGAAGTGAGGGTTACAACGATGGTCCTGTGAAAGGAGACAATAGAAAACAAGCGTGAGCAAAAGGCCCAGTAAGACATGCACACGACTTACACAATCGAAAACAAAAGTGGCGCCAACAACACGGCAGCACGGTACGTTACACATTTTTCCTTCGAAATGTCGCAATCCCTTAACGTCCCTGATAAAAATGTTTAGCACATTAAAACAAACTTTTTTCCGACAGCAAAATGAGCACATTCCATGTTTTATGATATACTCCGTCAATTAACATTTAGAACATATGAAAACTCACATGTTAACAGTCTACCCAAGAGGGCATTTACTCCTTACAAATAGATTCAGCGAAATATCAGGATATGTTCCGGCAATTTTTGAACAACGCGGAAATCTGTTTGCGAACTATAAAAAACGCATCAAATGGAATTCCCAAAACCCAAGTGAAAGAAAACCTTTAAAACTACTAGTTGATAAACAATACATGAATTATCCATCACTAGTGTGCGTAAGATTTGTTTGTCGAACTCAAATCGGTTCAGGAATGTAAACCCTTTATTTTGAATTATTTGGATGGTTGTCAGTATGTTGCAAAATACTGTCGACATGTCGACTGGAGTGGCGACTTCTCGTTTTCACAGTGGTTCCATAGAGAACATTGTTACTGACGATCTCTTAACGATCCTTTCAAGAGAATGCTCAATTAACGACAGCTGGGAATCAGACTTTTCGACAGATACCAGCATTGACTCATGTGAACATATTCGAAAGTACTCTAAGATATATCACTAAATCATGGTATTTAAGAAACGTCAGTGTTCCCTATCGAAAGGTTGCACGAAAAGTTGCAGCCAAGGCGGTCATTATACCTGATAATAAAACGAATATCTTTTGTGAACACTCTGCACTCCCATATATTAGGCTTGCGAACGTGAGTGAAACTGTTAATAGATCTAGTGGGCAAGATTATCCCAAGCACTTGTCGACGAAGCAGCATGGAAAGCAGTTGTGTAGAGCAGCATCATATGTGTATAATAACAAAAGGAAATTCAACCTTGATCCAGCCGGACTCATGGGTACTCGAGTGTCCAGGAGAAAAGAAGTAAGTGACATCGAGTAGTTTCCTATAATACACATAACCTAGGCATTGATAAGACACTATCAATGGTCACATCATCGGCATACAACGATCACATGACAACGTGTTCACAGCATAAAACCTGTTTTACACATAGACTTCGTGTTCAAACAGGGTCAAAGAGCTACAGCCGTACTGCTGCGACGCTTACAAAAACTACCTCTATGTCTACATGACAGTGGTTTAAGATAATAAACTCCCGTTAGGAATATTCCCATATTTGACCCTGTAGATGCTCAGGCAGCGTGTTAACAGGGATCTCTGGCAACAACAGAATGTTGGGACAGCACCTATTTGCACAAACAAGTATAGTTGACACAAAATCTGGTGTTCCCCGTGTTGGCAGACCTGAGAGTAAGATTGAAATGAAATACTTTTTGACACGTACAACCCCACATTACTGTCAACGTGTAACATAAAGTAATAATACTGATTCACTCCGTCCAATATAAACCCGACATATAGCCATTAATTGCAGGCACATCATTTTGCTTTTACCAGGTGCAAATACACCAGATGTGGCATGTAAAGACTGCTGAGAACACAGACCGAATGTTCATTGGACGAAATATACTAGTGGTCTCTTGCAGCTTTGTAAGGGACACCGCTATGTAAATTGGCTAAGGATAATAGGGACCGGTTGTCGACAACCAAGTTAGCTGGGAGTGTTTGTTTTTCGGCTTCGTGCCACACACTCACATGATATACAGATAAACAGTCGGACACAATATGTCATACGAACCTTAATAGCCTATGTAGAATATGCAACCATGAATATTACAACTATTTTATACATCGTGCCGCAGGCAGGCCAGTAAAATCACCAGGTCTCTATAACTGTATAATTACCCTGTGTATGATAAAAGTGGCCCGATAACACGTAAGGTAGCCGGTCACCACCCTAAACTAACCCAACACTCAGAGAATTGATCTGGGGCAGTCATATTGACGCTAGTTATTATTGGATTTGACCTATCGATTGAACTTCAACATGCGGTGTTTGAAGACTTTTGCCTAGAAATGCACACAGTAGTCACGTTAACCTGTGTTTATCTCTCACCAGCCTATCAGTATTATTAGTCAGCACTTGATGAGGCAGAACATTTTCTTTCTTTCCATTTGGTTATTTTTCTGGAAGACGACGTCGACTAGCTTAATTAGACAATTAGTTTTTGCTACTGACATGTTAGTAGCGATGGTTCACCTAACCTTTGATGAATATCGACCAGCCGTCTAATCCTTGCACTTGAGAGACACCGCGCACACTAAGTTTTCACAACATTATGTTGATAAACGGATTTTTTAACCCGCCTCACTTGACTGTTCTTGTAAGTGTTGTAAGTGTTGTCGCAAGTATTGCTCAACCAGACAGTGGGAACAGGTCGAACGTATAGACTGTCGTTGTTTCGGTGCGGATCAATGACGATGGTCACAGTGCCTTAAGGCCTTTTGAAAAAGAAGTGCCGGTCAGCGGTTTGAATTTACTTCTACCAGTCCGGATATGCAACAATTTGTATCATGTATAAGCTTTACTTATTTTTGTTAGCAGAACTGAAATACAGCAGCTACTGAGGAAGACGTTGATCACAAGTGGTATGCCTTAACTTCAGAAAACCTTCTACCATATCATCCATTACCGTTTGGATAACAGTCAGCAATGCTTTCATCTCGAATGGAAATACTTGACTAGCTAGATTGACTTACCAGTGGTCGTGGGTAGTGATGATCGTTTATCTAGCTATGCCTGATCGCGAGCATTTTTGAGATCACTCTCGAACATTTTCAGACTATTTACCAGCTGAGCTCAGCTGGTAAAGCGCTTGCCGCGTTCGGGCATGGTGTTTCTGTCGCTGATTCGAATAGAGAAGTTAAACAAATTATTGGTAGTTTTGCCGCTTTAGATTGTGTTCATCTCATTGGCCGGGGATGTTGCAAAGATTAGGAGAGAAAACAACGAGTCGGGTTTAGTGGCGCTGTCGTTGTGTGTCAGTGTTTACCGTGAGGCAGGTGTTACCGCTAAAGAAGAGCAAGAAAACTGCCACACCAATACATAATTATGATTTCTGTTGAGGAGGTTGGTGGGTTGGGTAATCGGTATTGGATGTTAAAAATACATGCCAAGTCACCCGTTTTCTTGCACTGCAATGAGAACAAGAGTTTTAGTAACGATTAATGCTTTAGCATAACTGTTGGTGCTACCAGCGTCGATAAGTTCCAGCGTACGATAACCCAGCAGCTAGTGAAAGCTTAATGATATGGAACGCCCAACTGCTGTTCACTTAGTGTTGAGAGCTAACTAGTGACGGTGAAAATCCGATGGAGTCACATGTTCGTCCGGGTAAATAGAGCTTTTCTGATATGAGTCTTTGGAGCTTCGTTGGTGATTTGAACACTACATGTCAGTTGCGTCCATCGCTCTTTACTAAGTTTGATGTTGGATTTTTAGATGAATACTGACCCTGCTTTTCCATATATGTGGCCCACTAGGCAGGCGCTTTTTTTCTGAATATCAAGCAGCACGTCCCACAGAAAAGAAATTCAAATTATCGTTTAAGGTATTTGAATTTATTGGCTTTTCTTTTTGATGTGGGTCAGTTAAGCCTATGAGATTGATGACGGCTGTCTGAAACTGTTTTTAAGGTGTCACGGTTTTACGTACTGTAGGTATGTGATCGACTTCATGACTATCGTGGACTGGAAATGCTCGCAGTATGCTAGTAAGCTCTGACTATGAAGCAGTATGGATATTAGATGTCTGGATGTGTGTCAGCATGCATGCATGATGAGACATACATGCTTCTAACTTGAACGTTCACCACAACTTATTGCAGCCTTCGCTCCCATATATGATTTCTAATCAACCTTGCTGAAACTGATAAGTAGGGCATATCATTATTTCGACCTGGCCCTGAGTTCCGGGGACTATACCGGGCGAGGCGATTGGACAGCCCGTTCGCGATAGGTGGAAGAGGTTTAGCCTTCATATGATGATTATATCGTGCCTAAGACGAGGTTGGTGGCTCATTGGAAAACATGGTTGTCTCATGATATCGTGGCCGGAGTTCAAAGTCGTGCCACGTCAAGGGTGTGAAGTATATATGAGTGCTAAAACGCATTATTTTGAAATTAGCTAATTGTAAGGTCTGAGTGAATGTGAAAAATGGCTGATTAATCTTCAGATTACATCAACCACGTCCCCGGCTACTCGTCAGTAATATAAATGTGTTCGTGCACATTGTACGAAAACTGGCGGTCACGTGAAAGATTTAGTACAGATTTCGAGAAGTGTGGGTGCTTACTCCATATTACACTCTAACAATTAACCAATGGACTTTAATTTTTCCCATTTTCATGCAGTCAAACTTTAAAATTTTAATTCAATGCACTCGGTCGTACATTTACACTTTCATAGGATTACACAAGACGTGCGAGCTCTGCTGCTGGTCAAGACCTCACAAGAACAGTGAATACGGGTTATCATGCGGTTGTTACGGAACGGTGCTTGTCAGAGTAGGTCTATTTAACTACCGAGATATTCGAAAACTTTGTGTTCATCGCCAGTGTTGATGTTGGTTACGGACAGTAATTTTCAGTACAAATATTTCGGAATATTGCTTCTAATTTTGTACTCTGACTATCGTGTCTTGCATACAAATGAACGTGAGCATTTGGTAGAAAACTATGCTATGCCTGATGTTAGCCTGTTAAAAATGTTTTTGTTACCGATATCAAGGGAAGCACACTACCTCTCAAAAACCGTTATATCTGATTGGCATACAAACATACCTTGTAAGATTGACACTTAGTAAATTAGTCAATCATCCTTCAATACCCAAGTGTTATTATGTATCATATCCCACAATTAGAACAATTTCAGTTTATAGTTAGTTTTGTATTATATGGGTTACGTTGATACACAACCTTCCCTTACACTTCCGTTCACACCTTGAATTGCCTGTGAAAAATGCGGACAGAAATATATTACTGATAAGTAGTTAGAATATTGCGTTATTTTTATGGTAGCTTCATCATCAACATTTATCCATCGTTCTCGGCTCCTTACAGAAAGAACCGCTAATCTCTTATTTCCTTTCCTGATTAGAAATCATCGGTAGTGTACATCTTCTTCCAGTTGGAGGTTGAATTTCGTGACGGAAGGTTAGTAGTCACTGTAGTGCTGATATCCTACTGCACATTACTAACACACAAAAACAGGTGATTATAACTAGATTGAAGTATCTTGATAGCATAGTTGCCGCTTTAAGTTCACATTGTTGTTTAAAGACAATTTCTGCGGCGGGTAACACAGTTGGCTTCCAAACACTAGTACTGGATTTAAACCACCGAACCTGGGAAGAATATGCACACTGTTGAGATCCAGCAGGTGTACGTCAGGTAGTTTGCTTTTTTTCAGAGTGGGACAATTGTAGAAACTTTCTGTGGGCAGAGGTTGTAAACACTTGTGAGTGGTGCTGAATCACAAAGTTCTTCAAAAGCAATTTTAACCGAGCTAATTGTCAACGTTTATTGTACATTAAATGGCTACAGTGATTTCAAAATTTCTGTTGTATATTCGAACGATTACTTCGGCAGCTACTTCTCCATCGGTCATTTCAGGTATAACAAGCTACAACCATGTTTCTCTTCTTTACGTAAACAACCGCCTGACCCAAATGTTTACATATAATGCAAAAATGTGCTTCGACCAATATAATTGACAATATTAAGAGGCTTACACAGTCCTTTGTTCAAATCAGCTGAGGTTGTGCGCGTGTACGCTGAGCATTCTGAAATATTGGAAAATGTAATTAGGCAATACTGAATGTAAATGCTGTAAGTGTAAAAATTCAGAATCTTCTCAGTTGCAATGGACTGCTGAAAAGGGGTCACAACAATTTACAAGGCTATAGCACTGAACGTTTTGTGCACAATTCTTGGCCAAACATAATCGATAAACAGAGAGAGTGAATGTAGCAGTTCACACACTTTAGAGTAAGTATATTCAAGGATAACAAGAAACTAAAAAGCTCTTTTGTCAAAATTGCAGTGCACCTAACTTTATCATTTTTGTCATCCGTGTTAGCTGCTGTTTAATTTCTTCATGGACGAAATACTGGAGGACTGTTTGCGTCACTCAAATGATGCCGGCGTGGACTTCCTACCTGGTGGAAGGCTGACTGATCTTGATTATGCAGACGATAAGGTGTTGCTGTTTGACAACTTTCAAGCGGCACA
>JTDE01000798.1:37598-49630 GCA_014338405.1 Paragonimus skrjabini miyazakii
TTTGATAGTTTGGTCTGATATGCAAAGCAATTGAATTAGTGTGGTCCACGATTGTGCTAAAAGTCGGAAGCCTAGTGTGAATTGTCAAAAATTAACCCTAAGTGAATAAGCGGACATGTTTAATACCCAGCTCGAACGAAATGCGCTGTATTCTGAACACTACAAAATAGAAATTAATGCGGTTTCAATGTTGGAGTTATGCC
Source organism: Paragonimus skrjabini miyazakii (assembly GCA_014338405.1). Taxonomy (NCBI): domain Eukaryota; kingdom Metazoa; phylum Platyhelminthes; class Trematoda; order Plagiorchiida; family Troglotrematidae; genus Paragonimus; species Paragonimus skrjabini miyazakii. The sequence continues at coordinate 37,802 of JTDE01000798.1, forward strand.
CAGAAATATCTGGGCCCTGAACTCTGTGTCAACTCGTTAACTTTCTTTCGTATGAGATCACCAATAACCAGAATGTATTACCTCGCACAGAAAGAAATCAGTGGTGTTTTCCCCTAATAGTTGTGGTACGAAATTTGTTGCGAATGTAGCGTTTTACTCTAACTACGTAATCCAATCTCTCACTAGCTTTTTGAGGCATCCTGTTTCTACACTAAAAACAAAGTATTTTCTCCTCAAAGTAGAGTGTCTGTTATTCATGGCATTGATTCTTTACAGTATGACTCGAAACTTCTGGTTCAGCATCAAGCATCTCCTTTGGCTGTTAAATGTCCGCAGACTGGTAGACCACTTGTTTTGTCGGCATCAGTACAAACAGCAATACGGGGGACTAAAATTACGTAGTTGAGTGTTAAGCGGTGGCACCACAGCAGTTTGGAACAGGGTAGACCAGCTAATGTATTTGAGACCAAACGACGTATGTCGCCGGAAACTTTTGGTCAGACAAATTTCTGTGCAACTGTCCACTAGTACGCGCGGTCCATCAGATGCTCTCCGTGGGGTGCGAGGTTGGAAGTGAATTGCGGAGTGTCGATGGTAGTGAGTGACGGCAGTTTCAACGGGGCGCACTTCAAAAGTCCCAAATGACTCTGTTTTACGGAAACGTTCACTGAGGACGTCCACTGTGAGAAAAGACTGCTGTATGGATTGTATTTGCGATTGTATCGTACAATGATAAATATATCAGCATTTTCACCACTGACTGCGTCTTGTAATCATATCCTGTAGTACTTGTTAGACTCCAGCCAAACAATTTTTAACTAACTCTGCGTTTTCCATAGTGCACTTTTATGATACGTTAGACATGTGAAAATCAACGACTTAAAAATGAACAAAACAGGCTTTTGGTTAAACGTCCACCTTCTGTTGTCAGGGATTGAATTTCTGTAGACGTTTTTGCTATGTATTTGAACTAAATTAGGATTTTTCTGCTTCACTTAAATGTAAAGTCAACAAGATTAACGAAATTTCGCGAGAGATGGATTATTTTCTTTTGCCTAGAAATGGTTTCATATATCTTGCCTGTTTACTGTATCTGCCGATAACCCTATCCATTTAGCTCGAACAGTCGAAAATCTGCCCCAGTAAGATCGGGGAATAACACGGTGTTGAAAAACCAATACACACAAAACAGACTTGACGACCCGCTGAAGTTGCGTATAGCTTCTAGTGATAGTTCGGGTTCGTCGAACTGTACGGAAGACCTGTGGAGCGAATGTGCGCCACGCACTCATAATCGCGTTAAAACAGTTGAAAAAGGGCGAACAAAGCAATCTTCTCTGTCGTCGTCATCGCGTCAAGGATCATCAGCTGAAGGAAATCAATCACAAGGATTGACAGCTTGGGCGAAGTGGCTTCTGGAAAAAGAAAAGGCTCGTCGGCGTGAAAATGAGTTGAAACTTGAGAAGCGGGTTTGTTTCGTCGCCTGTTCATTAGTTAGAGCTTTCTGTGGTTGAGAATATTCGATTTTTTGTTGAACCTTATTTTTACTAAATACGTCATTTGAGTTGAACACCGTATATATTCAACAACAGCTTGGGAACATCACATATAGAGTAATTGTCTGGGGGGTCCTGACCAGATGCGGAGCAACTCGATATTTGCACAAGTGCATGGAAACGTTGTCCTAATTTTGATGATTTCTTACAGACTGTCTTACTCGTTTTTTGGTGCAACCGCCTCTGATGCACGTGTGGAGTAAGTTAATCAATATAAACTGAGATGAGTGTCGAATACTGCGTGAAAATGAATCACTCGAATGGTGACCCATTATCAGCCAGAGTCGTCCAGGAAATTGACATCGAAAGACAAATACACATACACAATTTTTGCGACTACTAAAGTACGATAGTCATGTGCGTGGCCTGTCCGGTTTTTGCTGACCAAGCGTTGTTAACTGTTTCCGACTAATTTCCGTTGGACAGCACAAATAGTCAGGCACTTTTGTCAATTGTAAGGTGAACGTCATGCATTTGATCGCAGTTTACGCATTCAAATCAACACTCTTGCCAGCCTGTTTCAAGAAGGAACACTAGACTCGAGTTTCGCTCCTGTTGAAGCTCGTCAATAGTGCATATCCATGCCACGGTTGAGATTAGAACTGGGGCCACGATATCACGAGGGAACCGTGTTGACTACTGCGCCCTTGATCTGACCCTAGGCACGACCGAATTATCATATCTGAACTTTCAACCACTTTAGCTTATGTCATGGGTATACTTCAAAGAGTTTTGAGCATTGTGGGTTTTTTGTCACAAGTTCAATCGTATTCAAGAAGACTAGTGAATTTTGTGTTGTTTTTTAACTTATCTATCTTCAAAGCATCCTTAAACACTGGTAGTTGTATGCGTTTTACAGTCCAACAAAAAATCATCATGCATGGGTTGAGTATAACAGCATCACGAGCAAGTTGTAATACTCTACGTTTCAACCACCTCGGATAGCCTACTTCAGGAGTGTTGTAATCGAGATTGTTTTTTTTGTCAATGTGGTTTCGATTCCAATACTCTCGACTAAGACCGCCCGAGGTGGCTGAAACGTAGACTAATACAACTTGCACGTAACGATGTGTTATTCTCAATCTATTTATCACTAACATTTTAAACACGAGACCCAAACTGTTCGATTTGATTCGTACTAAGTTTAGTGTGAATATCTTACACCGTGCTTAATGTTACCGTTGTAAACTCTGTAGGGCTTCGTGTGGCAAAGTGACAGATCAAACTTAATCGACTAATTCCTTTTTTCTGGGAGGATACATTTTCCAATAGATATAATCTAGCCCTACCGAAAAGTACCATAGCTTACGTCTATGTTCATCACAACATTCGCAAGGAATATTTCTTAAAGTGTTGATTTCATTTGGTTTTATCATTTTGGTCATGACATTGCATTTGATAATCCTCAATGAGCAACACGTGGAAATGCAACTAAATAGAACAAAGTTAAAGTGTAAGCCATATGCGTAAGTTACGCATGTGCCTTGTACTCTTTTGAATGAGATCTCATTCTCCTGACCACTTTTGGTGAGTGAGAGAGAAGCCGTTAGATCGAAGACACGACTCAATTCCAGTGAGATTTTAATATACGAACGACCACACAATGCTACTTATTTGTTTCTTCTGTGTAAATTGAAGCACATTTTGTGGAGTACTCTTGTTTTCACCCAGATTATTAGAAACCTTCTTCGGCATCTGTACTTCGTAAACAGCCTGTACAGTCTGTAATATACACATTATCACCAGCACTTTCGGTAGTGGCATTCCGGATTTTCATCATATGTTGATTATCCGGTAGAATTATGGGTGACCCAGGAAAGTTACCCGCACGGGATGAAAACCACGAGCGTTGTTTCATTTCAGCCGTTACGTCAAATTAATTTGGATGTAACCGTCACATCCAACAAGAACGTGCGGTATGATAATCTAACAACATAGAGATTGTCTTCTCATTTTCAGGTCTAATAATGCGTGTGTCAACACAGAATGTTTGGTCGAGTAACGATTGTTCTGTCTATCTTAAAGAACCTCAGCATGGTCGAATTGATAGTGACGCAACACTATAAGGCTTGAAGTTTGTGCCAGACCAGTTATGCTACTAGATTGTCGAAAACTCTCATTACTTATCACGTCATTACTCACGGCAACTTTAATCCAAGTGTTTTGTAAAGTAAATTACCAATCACATGGGTGGAGCTGTAATCACCATGCACAATTCTGTTCGTCTGTAGATGAAAAATCGCACGTTGGAGGAACAAACGCAGGCGCTCCGAGCCGAAAGGCGAGAACGGGCTGTAGCCCGGTGCAAAGACTGGGCGGAAAACAAACGACGTTTGAACGCTGAGCGGAAGAAGGCCGAACAAGCTGTCAGACGGGAACAGGCAGTCAGAGAGAAAATGTGTCGAGAAAACAAGGTAGAATCTCACCACACGGTTGCGTCTTTTTTCACATTCGGATGTGAGCTGTCAGCGCACCATACATCGGCGTTTGTGTCACCAATCACATTAAGTTCAATCACCTTGTCATATAATCGTCAGTTTTGGCTAAAGTGTGCGGCGTGATCACTAGTTCTTGCCTTCAGTGTGAGTTTTCTGACACTTTTTGCGTGCTGCTGTTGGCGCAATGGAATCTCCTTTTTTCGGTGATATCAAGCATCGGTGTGGTGTGACAGCCTGTGCCATTCTGTAGCTGATCATGCTAACCTGGACGTTTAGCTTATTCCTTAATGGTAGAACACAAAAACCCGACGGTTGACAGGCGGCCACTTAAGATAACTCAAAAAACCCTGGCGTCTGGAACCAACCCAAATGGCGTATGAACTGAAGTACGGGTCACCTACTTCAAATATATTGACAACTAATTAGTGTGGTCTAGTATGTTGCTCGTCAGAACTGTTGACCAAACGCGGGTTTAGGAGTAAGGATCTTCCGGCCATTTGACTACTTCATCCTCTGAAGTCGGCTGGCAATCAAATCACTAACAGAATATCATCAATTGTCCCTTTTTTTGCTGCTGAGATCAGACTATTCTGCACTTCACTCTATACGTTCATCCCACGCACAAGTTTACGCCTCCCACTGACAATCTTATGACTTTCATTCCTCTTCTACAGACGGTTGGTAGTGTGAATGTTGGTTTATGCTACTGCTGACCGTAATAAGTAGCTTCTGTTTGCCGTACATGGACGTACATTTCTAGAGTTACATAAATATCTTGGCCGACAGCGTTAGCACCAGTGTAGTCTTCAAGTAGTTGTATGTATATGCATATATATGTGACTCAAAGTCTCGGTGAATTGAGCTACAATCGCCCAGCACAGAGGCCCAAGTTTTGGAATACTTTAATTCAGTCTTAATGGCCCAAACCGACCGACAGTGGCCACTTAAAATCTACATCGTTTGTGTTCCTAACCACAGCGAACTCGTGTTAATCATTTAACAAATCACTCTGTGGGTTGCATATTTCCTATCATTAAAATCCCAGTCGTCACTTGATTTCGAATATGTCAACAATCCAAGGAAATGAATCTGTGGAAAACAGTTCTTTTTACTGAGTGTTCGTTTTTAAACGTGTAATCAAAAATTATAATCTGACTGGTCCACTACCGGAAAGACAACTTAACGAGCATACTATACGTAACAGCACAACTATTCATCCGGTCTTTGAGTTACATCTTAAAACGAAGTCGGATTGGTTCACCGTTAAATTGTCGTTTATGTCCTGGATTGGATATTTGATGAATCAAGTTGGTTTTCACCACAAATGCGTCAGGTTAAATCAACTTAAGTCAACTTGGCTCATGAAAACTCTTTTGCACTTTAAGAGTGAACATTACGTATGAAAATACAGTAAGTTTAATAATGTGGTTTCACCATATTCGTCGGTTCAGACGCATTTCAGCTATATCAGTCTTTTATTAAACACATCATACTCTGTTGCATATGTTGGACCTGGCTGAAGGCAACAGTATGATGGCCGGCGACTAACTTGGGATAGTTGCATTCAGATGCACATTGATAGGGCGCTGCCATATTCGTTGTTGGGATTAAAGGAGTAGTGAGCACCATTGGTTAGCAAAGCTGTTATCTGTTCTCTTCATTCATTTCTCATCTCATCGTTCACTATTTTTTGACTACATGCACTATCTTTTCAACTTTGTTGCATCACCGGTGTAAGTAACTGAAAGGTAGCTTAAGAGTTCAGATGCTTTTCCGCTGCTAAAGATAAATTGTTGAACGTCTTATAACAGCTAGTTAAATTCTGCACAATATACGTTTTTATCACTAGAAACTGGAAGCTGAACGGAAGTATGCCCAGTGGATGCACAACAAGGAAATAGAATATAAACAATTGAAGGAATCGAAGAAGCAACAGGAAGAGATGCTGGCACTGTCCGCACGAAGTCGAACAGAGGCAGCGCAGTCTGCGTTTGCACGGTGGGTAAAGTCGGCAAAACATCGGAAGGAGATTCCGTGTTGGTCCTATGGTTACGCAGATGGCAAAGTTATCAGTGAGTGGCATTTGATATAAAGCTCATCTGACATCAGATCAGAAGGCTAATAATCTTAAAAATGAGCTCTGTTGATTTTTCTGTTCACCGGATGGAAATAGCAGAGTGGTTCAGTGAACTGTAGGAGTGTGAACTTCCTAAATAAAGGCAACAACAGGGCAAACAAGGAATAAAAGCGAGAGAAAAATGAGTTTAAACGTGAGTTTTTCATGTGAGTGGTTATACACGAAGAGGAATTTTGTCTGGAGAGAATACTGTTACCAGAGATAACAGTTTCAACCATCAAAAGTAGTGTAGTCATACTACGTAAGATGATGTCGGTTTGTCTGCACCGACCAGCTAACTACAGTCGTAGCCGGCAAGATTAAACAGAAAGGCCTACTCAACCTCAAGATAATCTTCGCATTTTTTAACATATAAGTTGAGCGTGCCAAACGATTGGTGATTTTATGCAAAGGTCTGCTGAAGACAGTCGTCAGGGTTAGCAATAAAAGCAGTTATGAGGTCCGAAATCAGGTGTGGATCAGCAGTTACGAGGTCAGTATTCCCAGTCGTGTGCGCCACCGACTATGGGAATCTCAGCGCCTGGTCACGATGATTTGCGTTGTCTCACCATCGTTGATCGATTTTCAAAAATTTTGTAGGTCATTTGAAGGACATCAATCTGATGGATGACAGAAACACCTACAATATTTTTATTTCCATTACTGTTCAACTGTAAATGATTATGTTCACATCCCGTTAATTCATTGATAGATGTTTGTCACCGCAGCCGCAGATAAGCGGAAAGATACAATGACTGGCGTACAGAACGGGGTCGATCCACTTGACTGATGGTAAGGGTATGCTTCTGGTATGCACAATGAGATGCAGCTTGGGCGGCGCTATAGGTTCGATGTAAACCCAATTTTATACCTCGTTTTAACCCTATCATTCGTTTCTCTCCTTTGTAAGTTGATCCAAAGAGAACTGTCTTCTTCTGTACGGTATGTTAGGCACAGTTGACTTGAAGAACGTGTCCATGATAGCTATTCGAACGCAACACTGTTTTGAGTAATCTTGACTCTTCTTCTACTGTTTCAGTCGTGTATATTTTCCAAGCTCTGCAGAATAGTATTCATATTTAAGAACGTTTGTTTTGCACCGGCAAGAAACTGCGAGATCTAAGATATTATCCGGTTCATTTAAGTTTTCAATATACTGCGCATTTCTCAATCCCATTAAATTTTCCGATGATTAGCACATCGAGAATAATCATTAACCTATTGCCTTCGTATTCACACGTGGAATGAATGTTGGTATGGAGTGAGTTAAACTCGATCAGAATGTTCTCAAATTAGTCTTGTACTTTGGCGATTATCCATAGATCCACCAGGTATCTCTTGTAAAGAATGACCTGATTAATTAAGTCTGACGCTTCTCGTTGCAATTTCGCAATGAAAATATCGACAGGCAGTTGACCCAACCGGCTTCCGATTTTACTTTATCGTTGAAATAAATCTTGACATTCCTTGTACATAAAAGTATCAGATCCCTGTGAATCAAGGCTGGTATGCATGTAGAACACAGATGAGTCACATAAAAGATCTACTGTTTCAATTAGGGGTGTGTTCGTCGAATTGGACGTCAAAGGAACACATTTATGTATTTGATATGTTGACTACTATAAGAGCTGACAGGAGATCATAAGTGTTCTGAGGGCTTTGTTTTACCAATCCATTTCTTACAGGCTTAAAAATGTCTGCCAACCACCTTGCAAACTGTTGGTATGGAAACCCCTTCATACCAACAACTATTCTAATTAGCACGTTAAGCTTGTGAGATTTTGGAAGGTGTCTTCTAGCCAACTGGTTTGAGATCACGGTATTATGCCGATGAAATAATATCATGTAACAATAATGTTTGCAACGCACATGCTGTCCACCTTTTGGTCAGTAAAACATTATCAGGTTTGGTGCTGATTCTGACATTCGTAGTCTCTGAAAGCACTGTGTTTATTTCAGTCAGGTGGTCAAATCTATTGAGAACGACAAAGCTAGATCCATTGTCAAGTTTCACTATGATAATATTTTTTAGTGTTCTTCAAGTTTTTGAAAGCATTTAGATGTTATCGGACAGATGAAACACAAATTAGTTGCTTGTGATCCAGGGTTTTACTATACACAGCCTTCGGGGGATATGCATTAAAACATCTATAGAAGCGTATTTGTTAATATGAGAAGTGCACTTTCTGAACACTCCAAGTGTTATCTTGTTGTTCACTCAAATGTGGCGTAAATGTTATCGGTATTTGACCAAACATAGTCGTAGTCATTCCTCTCCACAGCACAGCTCACGAATGATTTGTCAAGGTTGAGGCTTGTATTATACGTAACTGATGATTGCGGGTGTTTACGAAAGTAACACTAGTTCTTTGTTTATAAGCTGATGTTCGCTCATCACCAGCATACGATCAGAGTTATCATTCACAGTTCCAGAAGGTGTTCAGTTTCATCTGTTCGTAAATGTTGCTCAAGCGACTCGACTTAGGCGTTAGTCACGCAGTCTTCTTTGGTCAGTAGGAAGTGGCAATTATTTGGTCCATGCACCTGGGTAGACTGAAGTATGGCCAAGTACAAATAACTTTGAACAATACGTTTTATTCATGTAAATTCATGTAGATTTATGTGTGGCCCTTGCGTGTTTAACCTCTTACTCATGATGTACACGAATAACGTGATCGAGTACCTTCATAATCATAAATTTAGTAACTCAAGACAAGATGAGCGCTTTGGACCAACATAAAATTGTAGGTCAAAACCAATTGTTTGTTAGTAAAACAAAATTGACCGTGTGAAGCATGTAGATGTACTCGTCTCCGTTTTTAGTAAACATCATAGAAATATAAATTAAAACTTCGACAAAATTTCTGCACTAACGCGGAAACCCAATGAGAATTTTAATTATAGGTAAGTATGAGCCAAACATTGAAGATATGTTCCATCTATATCCATTAACTGGGCGCAACAAAAGCTGAATGTAACGTTCCGGTGGTTCCAATCAACCTCTTGAAAGTCTAACATAATTAAACCTAATCTTAAAGCACGGAACTTCGTATGTCGATGTCCAAGCGTCGATAACGACACAAAGCCAGCCAAGCGGACTTAACCTAGTCCACAATTCTAACACGATCTACCACGGAGTTGAAGTAACTGCTTCCGTAATGACCGCTGGTAAATTGTACATTTTTCGCCTGTGCGCAATATGAACAAGCAAAGGTGGCTCGATATCCTCCTCTGCTTTAAATTATGTCGTCCGTTTGTTTTGTGTTAAGTTCTGGATATACTTTTCAACATCGGACCGTTGATACCATCACGTGAAGATTGATAACTAATTGTGTAACTAAACCTTTTCGGCGGATTTATCGACGCACCCCATTTTGCTGAGTAAAAATTATTTATTGTTTACTTCTCAATAGGTTACTACGACAGAACTGCGAACCCGGAACCCAGTTTTACTAATCCGAAACCGTGGGTGGGAGTTTTGGAAAGTTGACCAACGAGAAAACCTTCAAACACTCATGATTTCATTTACCGGTCGACTACTGAAATTTGAGCAATGTTTACTTCAGTTCGATTACATCGTACAGATTTTCAACGATGTACATTTTGAACGCATCATAACTGTCCACAACATGCTTACGTAATGAATTAAACAATAGAAGTCACGCAGGATGTTATTAAACTTATGGTTTATACGTTTGCGTCCATTTGACTTTCTAGAATATCGCGTGTGTATTTGCGAGCATACCTACCGTTCCAATTCTTCCGACATTGTACATCTTTTAGGCAAACAAGCAACTGAACCACTATTGGTTAAATACAAATCCACACTGAAATCAACTGGTTCTGCTCAGAACAATAGTGTCCCATATCAATGCTCATCTGCCATGCAACCACGGTGGGATAAAATTCAAACATTATCCAAGTAGCAAAACAAACTGAAGGAATGGGATCTAAGTAGTGAGAACACCTACATGTAACTGCAAACAATCAACAACAAGATGTCAACAACATGTAAAAAAGCTAATCTGCATTTGAGACAAAGACAACTTCTTCACGACTTTCATCGATTTACGTTGATAAGTGCACCTAATTCATAGATAATTCGACCAAACAACGGCAACAATCACGTCCTTCCCAATGCATTCAATTAACGACACTGTGACTCACGATGGTCTGAAATCAAGAGACCAGCCTAACATGTAGTGGCTACCACTTCAGGTCATCGTCCGTCCACCTAACAACTCCGACCAGGCGGCCGTGACATTTGGAAAAAAGCGAGCAATTAGCTGGCCTCCTTAGTGTGTGGCCTAGTCAGTTAGGTGCAGGTATCTAGAAAGAGTCGAGCGATCCAACTTTATAGATTTAATACAACACAAAATTGATCAAAGCTGTTGAATTTCCGTAGAGTTTCTAATCACTCGCTTCCAAAAATTAGCCTTATACTTGAATTTCGTTCTAGTTAGAGCTAGTCAATAGTGCACATACGCAGGCCGTGTTATCCGTACAACTCTGCTTGATGAAAACCAAATACCGCATGTTGTTCACGTCAGATCTAACTGAAAATTATTAATAGGGATTACTTTTCGTGGATATCGAATAGAAATATAACGGCTGTCTCACGTAGTTTCAAATAGGCAATTTTAGTAGGTTAGATTTACCTACATACATTTTCAGACGTAAGGGCTGGGTGATTGATTGTACGTTGTAACGAAGTATCACTGACTTGGGTAGCTGAACTACATGGAGAAGTTATGATAGTAGTGGTCGCTGTAGTGGTTGAAACCTGAAGAATTTGTTCTTGTTGGTACCTGATTTCATATATAAAATTGCTGGGCTCCCGACTTGATTTTGGAGCTCGACAATTTTAAGCATGTTGCTTTTGTCACTGGTCCGAATCTGGCCAAGGTCTAGATTATTCCTAATGGAATCTCTCCTAAATTAACGAATCTGCCATAGCTGTTGGTTGCATGTGGCGTGGTTGCATTCAAGACTGTCGTTATTATTGGAGCACGTACTTGGACTCAAATCATGCATTAGTGTGTTGTCGTTTTGTTCTTACTTTTGCTAGACAACGACCCCGACAGCAACGACTGGCTGTTGATAAATTAGCTTTACCATCGGTAAAGCATAAGTACCAAACCAGCTTAGAAAGCTGCCTTAGTGGTGCTCACTCCGAAGATGCATCAGCGGCGACGGCGGAGGTGTAGGGAATAAATTAGAGGCGCGTATTTCCAAGGCTAAAGCGGTGTTTACTAATCTGAGGCACTTACGGCGACAGAAAGGTATCTCTCTGGAGCTTAAAGACCGCGTATATCAGACAACAGTGGGGGCTGTATTACTTTACGGCAGCGAAACATGGCCGATCAGAGTAGAGGACGTGAACCGCCTCTAGGTATTCGACCACCGATGTCTGCGTTCAGTCGCTCGTATCGGGTGGCACCAACGAATAAGCAACGAGGAGGCTAGAAAGCGGGTGATTGGCACTGATTGTCAAACGAGTTCTTTCGTTCAATCCTTACATTTGCACAGACTTAGATGGTTAGTGTTACGGACGCGTTCCCGTTGTTGCAGATAGTCGATGTGCTTTTATCCTAGCGCTTGCTTATTGGTCCTGCCAGCAGTGTGTGGTCTGGTTAAATTGGATTAATAGGTCTCTGCTTTCTGATTGGTTGTTTGTCAGACTGGTCATGCTTTTGGATAACATGTCACATTCGTTTTG
>JTDE01000798.1:54929-95409 GCA_014338405.1 Paragonimus skrjabini miyazakii
CGTATACTCATTTGCAAGTTAGATATGCATTCACATCCACCATTGTCATTCGCCTTGGTTGAACTTCTGCCGAGCGCGTGCACACTATTTCGATAGTCTCTCCTTGTCCTCCGTCTTCCTGGCATTCGCAGCTTGCCCTTTTGTTCCTGAACGTTGCCTGTGGGTAACACTACTTGTGAGTAGTATATTACTCACAACGAAACTGCCTGTCATATAACACTTCTACATTCGAACATACAGCATCAAGGCGCCTACACCTTGCAAACAAACAAACGAGCTGTAAGTGAAAGTAAAGCCTCATCAGCAAGACAGCTTCCGTACGGCTTCCACTGTCCCGCGTCATTAAGTGCATGATAGTGTTGCTAACTATTACCGTGAAATCAATTACTTTGTAATAAAATTGGCAGATTATCAGGTGGTTTGTGCGATTTCTCTCGCTGTGTTTGGTTGTGGTGTCATCGCACGTTACATAATGGCAACTTTGGTATGCATTCGGAATGGTATCGTTCCACGCTCAACATTTTCTAAAATTCTAGTGTGAACTGGATGTTATCTGGCATCACTTAGGCTACCGCTACCAACTTGCGTTTGGACATGTTTTCGAATCCAGCCGAAGTCCAGATTTTTCGCAAATAGATCTCTTCTAAATTATCAAATCTGCCAAACTACTTATCAGTAACTGTTTAGTCTTCCCAAGGTCACAGTTAATTTTGCTGTGGATAACCACATTCTACACCTAATTATGCATCTAAGTAAATCAAAGTAGTCATTATGCGTCTTCAAAAATCGTAGTGAAATATATGCCGTTATTCAATAAAAATAGTGTAACCAACAATTTTTTAGGCCAAGCGGAAAAGATTGCTGTTTTAAACAACCGTACGTCTAAAACAATCAGTTAACTTTTTATTTCAGATGAAAGCAAGATGTCAGGACAACACCGTCATTTCCGGTAGTGTTAAGTAGGAAACACAGATTTCAAGCGTTGCGCTAGGATGAAACCGAATAAAATCCCAAGTAGCTGGAGGACACAAGCGGCCACAAGGACAGCAATGACAGCACCGATATTGTTCTCAGCCCATAAAGAGAGAGCCTTCAAGCAACCCTGCAAGAGAATCAGTGTAGTAGAGAATCGTTTAGAAGCAGTACTTATCAAGATGAAAAACATTCTGCAATTCACATTGAAGCAGTTATCTCAGTGGTACTCAGGAGCTGATGTGGCTGATGTGGCGTACTGGAAACAGATCAAACTCTTTTCGGAACGAGATTATTTACTAACGATTAGCTCTGGCCATCCCATTTCTGTTCGAAAAGTGATGGCTGGAAAGTCTATTTGAATGCGTAATCTGCGAGCAAATAAGAGTTGTGTCCAATTTAAAACACTATTAGGAAACCTACCCGGTTGATAGCTATATCCTCGTTCCTTGCGATTATTCAGTCTTCTGACGGGAAGCAGTTATCTGTCGCCTGAACCTCCCTACCATCTCAGTTTGACCTTGGTTAGAAAATATGCCATTTTTATTGTGATGTTGGTTAATAAGGTCAACAGGGTGCCGGGAAGTCATTTCGTTACACCATAATGTGGAACACACATCACACCTTGTTGGTAGTAAAGTTATGCAGGGATGATCAGCTCTAATAGGAATGTGCCTTGTGTTCACTGATTCATTTTGAGAAGAGATGGATGACCTCTGTGAAGGTGACATCTGTGATAAAAGTGTGGGTTGTATTCGCGAGTTCCAGAAGACTTGCGAGTTATAGGGTAGATATATTTGTGATATTTATGAGCTTCCGGCGTGGCTTTGTAGCTTAGTTGGTAGGGCATTTGCTGCGTTTGGGCATGCTGTTTCTGTCGCTGGCTCGAATCCAGCTGAAGTCCAGATTTTTCTCAGTTGGGTCTCTTCTAAGATATATTTTACTTTGTGTCCGTTAGGTTACCGATGTCTTAAGGTAAGTGGTAGTCTGCGATTCAGTTTGCTGATTGAACATTACAATTGAAAGTTATTTCTGTTTTCTAAATGAAACTGACTTAAGTGACACCGGTCACATTTTGCGCGTTTGTTTTCCGAGTTAAAATATAAACAATAATCTTAGCTTCCAGCGGCAAAAAACCGCTGTTTTGTTAAGACTTCTCATCTACTTGTTAAATATTACATAGAAGAAGCCTTTGAAATACTGTCTTCTCGAAAAATATAATTTCATCAGTTCGTCTTAGAAGGAACCAGCGCTTCTCTATCTGGGCAACGCGAGTTTTCGGGTTCTGTAATAAAAGGCACAAGGACAGTGCGAAATGTTCCACTGGTGACTGCAGAAGCCATCGGAATCCGGCTGTATGCTCAAGAGCCTGTTGTTCAAGCGCTCATCATCTGCCATGGTCTGCCATCGGTGAGAAAGGTCACGTGGCTCCATGGTACCCATGTTAGTAACCCCCATATGATATGTGGACTGCACTGTATTGGAAGCACGTAAACTTTGGTTCACAATAATTTTGGTGTATATTGGGTTGTATTGATTTTGGAAGTAACACTTTGTAAGCAAACGTTTGACTTCTGCTTAACCTTCCAGATATAGTTGAGCAACTGAAAATTTAAAAAACGCTGCCAGATATTCCGTGTCTGCGCCGTTTTTGTCAGTTATTTCAAAAACTCGGTTGACAAAGTCCACGTTGCGTGTTGGTCTGAAGTACTTTCGAATGAAAACACTGAAATGAGAATTGAATGCTAACTGATCTGCCACCGCACCCAGGTGAAATTAAAGTACATATAAATTGAAATAAAAAAAGTGCGCTTGATGGATAATATTTAAAAATGACCTATGATATTCGTACTGAAAAATCAGCTGTAAAAATGTTGTGTTTATTTACCGTATTTCGAATTCCCGGTGGAAATGTATGCATGTTTGTAATGTTATACGATCTGTGACAGTGCGTCTCGTCTATACAACAGCTTCGTGGAACAACTGGGAGCGCAAACACATGTCCCCAATCGCGATAATCCACAATTCCGCAACAGTTAAACTGAAACACAGAAGATAAATCAATTTTGCTGAAGGACGTTAAAATATATGGTAATCCACGATCTTATTTCTAGTTCATTCGGTCACGACTGATCTTAGTTTTATGACAATGTAAGCGGTCCGGCGAAAAATTATTTAAAACTAGGCTCTACATTTGATAATATGTGCATGATCACTTGCGAGATAGATAGTACGCGTGAAACACCAGAGAATTGGGTTGAATTTAAATGTTTAGACCACAAAAGAGATTGATCTGCAAGTGGCCATTTCAAACTTTATGTGCAGAAATGATGTGTTTGAAATGAAGAATCATTAAAAAGCTTCATATCAAAATACGCTTCGAAAACCGTTCCACAAAATGGAAAAATTGATCCAATGTGTTTGGTTCAAAACGAATAAACACCATAGATGTTATTTCCCAAACTTGAGATAGAGAGTTGCACTGCGCATGTCAATTGATTCTCCAGACTGACTGTTTAGCGTGTAGAAGTTTTCGTTTAATGATAGATGACGTTTTTATTTCTTCACATTTAAGTACACTGAAAATCTTATCTGAACGTCTGCCAAACGTTCTGCGATTAACTAACCAGTGTTAGGAACAACACATCTTCAACATCTTTGTCCGAAACACAACCCATGCCTACCTTTGTTTAAGCAGGCAATAATGCCCTAGCTACTACTGCATAGAACGCACTTTCGTCTAAGCTAGCATTAGAGTGGTGCACACACGTAAAAAAGAAGATCGTTTGCAGAACGCCAGTTAGCGTTTTTCCAACTATTTTTGGGGGCCAGCACGTATATTTTACATCGCGACGTTTCATGTTTGTCAAAGAGATTCCGAAACCAAAACATGTGCTTAGAATAAGCAAAAGCCATGACTACGTTTTGCTGATAATAAAAACCATCATACGTGATCTACCAAATACTCTTCGCTATATCGTCCGATATTGCGGTGGTGAAAGGTCAAGTGAAAATCGAACGATGACTGTACCCATGGTATTCAAGGCGGACAATCAAAACAGTAAACAGGAATGGAGATTCCATGAACGTAAGTCCGATTCATGTCGGATTGACAAGAACAGCAAAGGGTACCTTCTACGTTTTATTAAGTATATTTTCACACTTCATCAATGTGAATTGGTGAAAAGCTGTCAAATCAGATTTACAGTCTCCGAAGGGTGATTGATTGACAACTTAAAATCTTTGGTCCCCTTCAGAGGTTTGAAAAATGCAGATCATGCAGAGCGATCGATTAACAAACTTGGATCAGTTAATCAGTACCAAATTCGCAGTATCATGAGTCACTTTGCACGTCAAACGAGCAAGTTGATAGCTAAGTTTAATAATAGATTCAAGTTTCTAGACTGGCAAAAGTCATGAGGATGCTAGGGTCTTGAATGCATAAGACGGACCGATAACATGACCAATGTACAAGGCACGTCTTGAAACTTACGAAACTTGATTCTTTGCGTGTTTTAACCACATTGCTGTTTTTCGGTAACTAACCGTTGAGCAAATGTTCCTGCGCTGTGCAAACCATACACCTCTCAGTTTAGTCCGCGTAACTTTCATCACAGTTTCATACAACTTGGCAAAGACAGCATAAGGTGTTACCATTGAGCCGATCATATCTGATTGGGGGCAGCGGTACCTTCTGGGTCCCTGTGGGCATGCACTGAATTCCACTGGATTAAATTCACAATACGCAATGTATTCATCCTCAAGACATTTCTTTGTTGTTCCCCTTTTATTCTACAGCACCTGTTTCCTGGAATGGCAGGTTTGGTAAACTTTGCTCTTTTGCAATCCTTTTACGGTAATGCCAGGACGCAAAACTCACAACTTACTACAAATCGGCCGTGCTTTTCATTATCTGCCCCGCGTTCGTTTTACTAAGCAACAGAGGACGCCGCCAAATATTGAGCTAACCCGTATGGTTTAATGAGTTTCCAAATGCTATACGAAAAAATTCTGTTCCCTCAAATATTATATCCTGCGGGTTGAATCACTCCTTATCAGTCAATCACACAAAGATTGAACGTTTTTTAAATGTCGACTACGAAACGTTTAAGCCGCCAGATTTACCGCATTTTTCTTTGAAGTTTTACTGTTAAGCCACAATATAACATCATCACGTTAAGTCGGTTAGTAGAATTCACTTGAAGCATGCTCTGTTGTGAAAAACTAGACAAATGAATGAGTCTGTTATACCGAAACAAGTTTGCCTGAATGCAAAAGCTGAAAGATTATTCAGATATGCAATCGTAAACCAGTTTATGTCCAGTAATTCATTCAGGTTCAGGAAATTCTCTGGAATTGATTGAACGACTCACAACCTGTGAAGAAGTAACTTGCTGCGCGTCTCATAATTAGCCTCCCTCAATCTCACGCAAATCGATCGTAACACATAGAGTCACATTTGTTTCAGTCTACTACATATTCATGGCCTTAGTAAGTGAACACTTTGGATTTCTTTGTAAACACTTGAGCTAAACTTGGTAAGTGTAGATTGCTATCCTGATAAGATGACATGCACATACGTCGGAGATAACTGGTTACACACTAGCGACATGATCAAATTTTCAAGTAACATTTCCCGATTAATAGTAAACGAACTTACAAGCGGTCACGAGGAACCTATTATACTTTGTGAAGTTAAACCTATGCTTTATCCGTATGAGTCACTAGGGGTGCTAACGTCAGGATAACCACATCCTCGATAATATAATATTATAACTGTTTTACCTACTCTAATCTAAAAATTGTGAGCGTTTTTTCAGTAGCGTATAACTAAACTTGATTAAACAAAGAAGCTGAATAAAATATGACATGGAAATACCACCACACCAGGGTCAGGCATTCACCCTGGGGCATGATGGACCAGTGTTCAGAACCGGCATGCGTGCCTGCGTTTGCACTGTCATCCATGCGCTGGCTGTCAACGGTAGTGTATTCATTCCAATTGTAAGTGAGAGCATCTCATCTGGATAAACGACTGTTGATTTACCAAAGAGAATTCAGGGACGCATTTGATGTAAACTGAGTAAACATTCACATTTGCCAGCAGCTTTCTTGTATAAGTTTTCGTCCGTCACATTCGAAAAAAAGAAGTGTGTATTGAACTCGTTATAACTCAACCGTGAGGAATGTACCGACTCAAACTGAGATTTAAAATCAGATCTACATGTCTGTGTGACGTCCGTGCGAATTAACCTCATCTTTTTGGATGACAGAGCAGTTACCTTCAAACGCTGGAACACAAAAGCTGTGATCAACTACGTTTGGTGTTTGGTTAGACACCAGCTTTTCATGTTGGTCTCTTGCACCAGACTCTCCTTTAATTGAAAAACCGATAAAAGGCTCTTCAAGGAGTTACTTCTACATACACCAACTGGGGTGGTATCTCAGTAAATGTAAAACAACGGACATATTCTACGCATTGGTTTTATCACAACTGTAATGGTGAGCAATGCACGCGGTATTGTTGCAGACTTAGTAATCGGTTTCGCGATCATTCCAGACAGTAAGTTAGCATCATAACACGTGACCTAAGGATGATGTTTCTCATTCGCAGCCTAAATCCTGATTGATAACAGAATACCATCGCTCGACTGGACAAACGATGCATGATCACCAAACCCGTAGAGCATATTTGCTCTGTACTTGTGTTTGTACATATTAGTAGTGATGAGAGTAGGACCACTGGGCTAGCTTGTAACAGTCACATGGTTAGTGTCGAGTACGTCAGAGAGTACGTCAGGTTGAAAGGGTGAAGGCTGTACCTCACGAAAGCACGGAAATTTAGAGTTTACGCCAGTTTGGAGAAAACTAAGTAATGATAGGAAAGTATCAGTTGCCGCACTCAGAATGGATACTTACCTCAAATTGCCCTGAGGTGTTCCACATCTGAGACCGTTAGTAACATAACACATATCCACACCATTGTGTGTCAACGTAATCTGTATCCGTCGTCTCACCCTCTCACTCTGCCCATCACGTGTCAAGTGACGCTCACTGCCCCAACCTACATGTGCGCACCCACATATCCGCCGAAAACTCTTCCGTATCTGAACGCACGCACGCAGTCACCATCTGCACACTCAGCCAGCCGGAACGTTCCAGCTGGATGTGATTCAGCGCGGTCGATACACAGGCACGCATGGCGCGGTTGGATCGGGATCGGAACGGAGAGAACAACCATACAGAACAGGACAAGCGCCAGTGCATTAAGCTTGTACACCAATCCCAACAATAAAGGTTCAAACTGATGAGTAGTAGGGGATTTTGATTTTTCACAATTGATCGCAGCTGTCGCATTCCCATAGACTTTCCCGTCGGCCCCTTTCGAAAAGAAGCACTAGACTCGAGTTTCGCTCTCATTAGAGCTCGTCAGTAGTGCATATCATCGCCATGTCCGTGGTTCAAGTCCCGGCAGTGGCGATGATATGCACTACTGACGAGCTCTAATGAGAGCGAAACTCGAGTCTAGTGCTTCTTTTCGAAAGGGGCCGATTGGAAAGTCTATGGGAATGCGACAGCTGCGATCAATTGTGGGTGATGTTCAATCTATATGAAAGATCCAAACCATCTGACTGAACCGTTTCAATGACTGTCATCAAAGTATCATTATTTAGTGGATACTCAAACTATCACGGTTAACAGTCCTACTACAATTCCTTTAGTCATCATTGCTCTCATTGGTGGTTGCAAATTCCACGTCCACCGTTTAAAACAGTAACAAAAATAGGTCCATCTGGATTCCAACACTATTTTTTCTCTCTGGACGAATGTATCAAGAACCGCTATACCTTACTTTCAGTATGGCAATAGATGTACACATTTATCAGTAACTCGGTGAGCTTTTGAATGCTGAGATGCCAATACGGCAATACAGTACTTATGGTACCATGCTAGCTTCACACAAGTACACTAATTTTAAGTGTTCCTAAGATGTGCAACCAGTAAACATTCCACACTTCGTAGGGAAATAACGACCAGTTGTATAAACCTGACCACAAGCTTGTCAAAGTAGTGGGGACGTAAACGATCTTACTTTACGATATAGTTTGTTTACAATTAACCCAGAATAAGTACGGTTACTTCTTAACAGCTCGATGGACTGGCGCAAGTCCATATAAAGACTAAAAACGGAATCCGGAGCGTGTTACGTAACCGTTCATATAAAAGTTGTAATTCCTAGTTACTCACACTGCTGTGGTACACGTTAAGACAAATTGACTGTCATAGTGGTAATGATGCCAATAAAACCACCTCTTGAATGGTTGGTCCAAAAGAATCCCTAACAGCCTTATCGACGTTGACCAAAAATATACAGACTGAGAAAATAATGGTCAAAACGGTTTCCAGACTTCCGTCCTCACAAACAATACCAACATATGCACTCTTATGAGCAAACAAATGATGATCACTTAACATCAGTGAGCTGCCTCGGGCTTGTCTGTAGGAAGAGGTACGATCCACGTACGCGGCTAATATTACTCTGAAACGCGCACCCCTTCCTCACTATAGAGCGTCGAGCGACTTTTGCTAAATTCCTCTTGTTTTTTGCTTGACTACACCTTCTATAACTACTGTCGCTTCGCCAGTTGGACCGTATAGCCTGACAGGTGTAAACAGTGGGGTAGAAATTAACGAGGCATGCAATACGAAATAAACGAGGAAAAAGCAGTTCTTAATATCAGACTACGTAAACCCTCACACAGGATTTATCGATCAGTAAGAACATGGCCACCCTCAAAGTACCGGACATACCGGACAGAGAAGAGTATTAATGAGTGTTCTAGCTGCATGTACTTGTAGCTGGACCGCTGTTAGTATGGTCCATGCAAATCAACTTACTTCTCCAGTTGACTAGATACCAGCTCATATATGTACTGTGATTCATGGGAACGCTCATGTGATCGTTGAATCACCGGTGCTTGGATTTAGGGGGTTGTATATTTCCATTTATCCCTGAGTATTGAAACCGTGACTGATGCATTTACCAGGCGCATCGCAATAGACCACGCAGATTTTTCTTTTACGGTCAGCATGTCAAGCTCCTCAGACTGGTGTTGTACCGGTTGTTCTGATAGCTAGTTGACTGAGGCACATTCAGCGAATGTTATGTTCAGGTCCACTCGAAGTCTTGACGTTTCCAAGTTGGGCCTTTTCAAGCTATCACACAGTCAATCGATACCGAGGACCGGGGAGTAATATAAAAGACGAATTGCTTCATTCTCCCATGGTGAGTGAATACTCAACCAATACACACGTAGCAGTGAGGTAGGTCAGTAAAGTGTGACATCGACTCCTTTTTCACGTAATGTTTCAGCCAACTAACCTACGCCAACCACAGTGTTCTATGTGCTTGTCCGATGGTGGTTTTCCTTCGATCAACGTTATAGTTCAGTGTTTCAAGATGCACGTAACGAGGTCGAATGTCATGAAGCTATCACTTAAACGACTCCGACAACCAACATTTACGGCACACGATCTGGCTAACAATGGAGGCACTACCACAAGCATATAGGGGAAAGCCGGATTTGTAAAATCACACGGAAGTCTAAAATGTCCACGTATACCAAGCGTTAGCGCTATTTCGGCTCTTGGTGAAAGGAACGTGTAGATCTCAATAGAGTGATCCCCGTAACATGCTTCGCTTACCTAAGTTAAATAGAATCACTAACCTTATTTCACATTTCGGGAACAACGCCATAGCAGATCTCAACGTATCTTCTGAACGGTTGGCTGTGATCATTCCTAGCACCTCAAGTAATTCCAAAATTCACAGTGTCTGAACTGTGTAAACAAACCTTAAGGCTTTACTTGAAAGTGAGTTCATCACACTGCTCATTACTAACACTAGCTTAGTAGTTAACAGAGTGCTGTTGTCAGCGTCCGATCCATTAGGTGCGAATAACCGTCAGATAAACTAGCATTTCTCTGGCCGCCGTCTATGTGAGCCACGAGGGCTCCAACTCAGGAAGCTGCTTCGACTAACAACGGGTGATCTACTGCCCATTGCAATACTCCAAGCTATCAATTATCCATTTTAGTCGCCAGACCGGCTGACAGCAGCATCGTGGAAGGGCAATTGGCGAGGCAAACGGCTAGGTATCAGCCCTAATGCACGGCCCAGCCACCTAACGCTGTGTATCCTTGAAAGTCGAAAGCTTGAGTTCGGATGGCTCATTTCGAAAGGAAGCACTAGAGTCGAGCTTCCTTCTTAATGGAGCTCTCCAGTAGTGAATATTCTCATCCGGACGGGAATTCACAATCCGGCCTTCGTGCTTTTGAGACCATTGCGCTAACTACAACATGAGTAACTTCACAATAAGCATGACCGAATGATCACATTCAAACGTTCAACCACAAACTTGCATAAATATTGTTGAGCTTGCCCGGTCATTTCGAAAGAAAAATAAACATAATCGCTTCGTTCAATTTAATCCGTAACCCTGTAATATGGACTTCTCAGTTAGGTTGAATTTACTGACTTCATTGAACCCACTCAGCACAGTTTAAGTGTTTAATAAAAGTTTGAGGATTCAGCTTATTTCAAACTGAGCACCACCTAGATTACAAATTCCGGTCCGCACGAACATATGCACTAATGCTGAGGTCTAATAAAAGCAAAGCTCGACTCCAGTATTTTCTTTCGAACTGGGCTGGCCGAGAGGTTTATTTGAACGCGAAAACGGCGATCGAGTGTGGGTGGCGTTTACTTTAAAACGCAAGTTTGAAAACCATATCCTTGTTCATCCGCCAGCGCTATGCAATGCGAGCACTTGAACGCAGATGTCGACTATCCTATATTTGAAGACTGTTCAAGTTTATTAACGTGACTGAAAACATTCCGCAACCTTGAAGCATCTCCGATCCCACGGTTGCTCCTTGAATATGACCTTTAAGCTTCAAATGGGAATATCTATCTTGCTGTCAATGTATACCCTATATCATCGAACGGAGATTTGGAACGGAAAACAAGTTCTTACATTCTCAGTACACCTTTGTCACTTGGATATAAAATTGCCCTTTTGGTGACAAAATTTCTTTTTCTGACTTCATTCATTAAATGGAAGTATTTTGTTTGCACCTACGTCATAGAGGAGTGGAAAATAGTCGATGGAACATTTGACCGAAGTGTGGATTATACGTAAGTCTTTGGTGTCTGAATCCCGTTTGGATGTCAAGTAATAAGATGCTGAAAACGACTATCCATTCAGAAATTATGCGGAACTGGAAGTATCTGGGACTTGATCACTAACTTTGAAAGGGCAAGTTTTGCTCCCTTCAAGTTTTGAACGTGATGCTTTCATCATAAGAAGAAAGGTTTCTTTCTCGCCTGAAACGAAAAGTTGCCACTATGGACACGTTATGGCGTAAAACCGAGGGCACTAAAGAGATTCAGCAGTAACACATTGCGGCACATTGATGTGATCTGGTATTTGTCCTCAACACTTCTGGAAGCAAATTAGGCCGGGGAAGCATTGTTCCAAATCCTCAGATTGAAAAGGTCGAACTGTTTTTCTTAGTGAACCGTGTTATGATTGAGTTTGGAATAAAATGTGTAAAATAACGCTAAAACACGTTTAAAAACAATATCAACTGAAACACACTGTTAGCTTATTACGTTCTAATCAACCTGTTGACCCCGCCGTTGGGTTTACACATGGAGAATGAAGACATAGTGGTAAATCTACCGACACGAATATCTTACCTTTTGTTGAATCATATCAATTCCAAAACGGGTACTTCTTTCATTCACATAATTGGACATAGCTCGGACGATGTGAACCGTAGCTTTACGTTGAACCTGAAGTAAATTGAATGATAAACAATTAAATTCGTTTTAAAAAAATAAACATTTGCATTCGATGAACTGTTTGCACCGATGACAACGAGTTCAGATAAATTTTAGCTAGTACTGTCTATGAGGCGGAGTGTCTCTAAAAAACGTAATGGACAGCACGATTAAAAAAATAATTTTCAGCCGATAGTATACTGGTTGAACAGCAAGGCTAGGCAACTGAACTAACGCAGCCAGATCACCATCCACTTGACGAATAACCACGTGAAATGACCTAGTTGTCACCTCCCTGTTCATACACATTCCGGAGCATTATTAATAAAGACTGGCGGGAACATAACAAGTCATTATCACCCAGACGCTGATTTGGATAGGCGATCATGCAATAGACACAAGAATGACAGTTAAAAAAGTGTATTCTCAGGGTAAAAGACAGGAAGGTTCCAGCCAATCCGGTAATCCAGTAAACTGATTCTTCCATAATTTTGTTATTTAATTGAGTCGTGTTAAATGTTCTGCACACTGAACTCCTTGTTGTAGTTCAGAACCATCGACCATATCATATGTCGTGTAAACGTTGGTCGTACAAAAACATGTTTACTATAACGATATTGTCAACTACTCCGTGAAACTTCGTCGATTAACTTAGAAAAAGACTCGAGCATTGAGTGTACGCATCACCATTCTAATTCATTATATGCTTTTTATTTGACGTCATCATGAGCGGAAATGTCACTCTCAGAATGGTCTAAGTAGATTCTGGCAAGATTTTGTTTAAAATACGCCCTTTCATATTCGGCTGAATTGAAGTCCACACAGTTGACACACACTTTAATAGGGAAATGTATTTTCAACTCACAGCAAAAATCAAAAGCAGTTTGGTAACAATCGTTTTAACTCTGTAAAATTGATGCGCGTGATGGAATTTTGGACTAAGCTGAATTGATTACCCTCGACTTCTTAAGGATAGTAACTCCAGTCTTTTTACCTTTAAGCGGATTTAATGAAAATCGAACTTGTTTGCTAACCTGTTGCTCATTACTACACCGGGACATTTTTGCCATACGAACTGAGAGTATGATGTTCAAAACGATTCTTGACATTACTATTTTCAAGTTGCGAATTAACTACTGACCCAGCAACTCATTTTTGTTTGAGTATAAATCATACACATTTCCAAATCTCACACAAAAATGTTTCAACATAACTTGCATAAGTTATGTTTGAACAAGATGTTTATACTAATCGTTTTATAAATGAAAGTCATAAGTAGGATGTACAGAAAACACTGAGAAAGTTTAATGTTACTATGACCGTTTTTTTACTTACAACTAATGGTTGTTCGAGCCTTTTCCTACGTGCTTCTCAGGCTCAGGTTCAGTTTAATGTCGCATCAATTAAGATAAGATGATTGATCAATAACATTCCGATAATTGCGACAAATTACACAGAAATAGTACACATTTGCTTACTTCTTCCTTTTATATAAGAAAGGTGGCTACTGAGCATAGAATGAGTGCACACAGATTACTCAACTGAGTTTGAAACTACACGGAATTACTAAAGTATCCTTCCTGCAAATGAGAAACATGGTGACCCATACCCTTCAAAATACATTATTGAGCTTTGTTTTACCTTTTTGTTTGTTATTTGACTTACCCTTTCCTGCCCGACAAAACTTGCCACACAGAGAGCCACTTCTCCTAACATTAATAGAACCAGAATTCCAGAATACTGAAAAAGAAAATTGCATGCAAGGTGAACTGTGTGTGTGCGCATGTGGTATCCAAGGGTTTATCAAAAGTTGAGAATTTGAATTACTATGTTATGTGAAGGAAATGACAAGTGTGCCTCATCACCAAACGGGCATTGTTTTAATACTATAGGCACTGTCCAACTGTCAAATTTGTTATACTATTTGAGTATGGACCAGAGCACATCATCAATTATTGACACGAACAGGTCTACTGATTTTCAGTGGGCTGTTCAAACATGATTAGAATACTTGACTACCTATCCACAGTAAGTTACCTCTGTGATAACTCCATTGTCGCGGATCCATATTAGCTGACAAAATAAATCTGATTGGGCGTGATATCCGTCAGTCTTTTATAGTAGGCAGACTATCTTTTCAATATTGGTATGTGACACGGCATACCATAAATTGAATTTACAGGAAATATCCTCACCTGGTCAACTGTCAATTAAGTTCGCAATTCATAACAGTGATCGCGTAAATTTAAGCAACCATGTAGTACGTAATCTCTGGCGATTAATTATTTTTACCCAATCTGGTTACTCTTTTCCCATTCATTGTGTCGCAACTAATCTCATGATCAAACACATAAAGTTAGTTCGGTTTGCCAGTTTGTTGCTCTCCTGACCTCAGTGGGTATTTCTCAACGTGTGAAACAATCCAAGAACCTGCTGTATTTAGATAAACGGGTATTCAATCACTGATGAGTGCTGGAGATATGTAGTTGATAAAAGTTTAACCCCCAACCTCTGTAGTCACGGTTTTGCACCCATTTGATCAATCGTTTTCCAAAGATTTACTAAAATCAAGGCTTGCTCATGTGAGCTGTGTGTATCCTTATCGCAACCTTGAGTATGAACTTCGCCCCACGTTACCCTGAAACAACCGTGTTGGCTACATGCCCAAATTATCCTATTGTTGTGAGCCAAGAACGCGGATGGCTCAGGGGTTGTTCATTCAGAAAACCAATACAGGGATTATGCGATTCAACACCACTACAAACAAAAGCACTCATCTGGTTACGAAACTAGTCTTAGAAAGTCATGGTTGTCAACGACTCCAATGCTCGGTTCCTTTATGTACCAATAATCATTTCATGTCACGCCGAACACCAGTGCTTCTTCTTGTATTTTTCTCGCGGCTACTTCAATGTTAAAATCCATGCTCTTGCCTCATTATTGAATAGTAGTGGTGTGAGTAGTATAGTGCGATCGCTTGTCCTCACTATACTGTTTAGACTTTGAGCTACGTTCACATGTATATACTGCTCCGGCTACTCGATCGTCTCAGATAGAGACAGTAAATATCCTGTTAACTGTTGCCAACGCCCCCACTATCGCTACTGAGTATTATTCATAAAATGATTTGGCCGAGGTTTTAGGTGTATTTGGTCTCACCGAATGCAATGATGGGAGTCTAGTTGTCAACACGGTAGTCTCGAAAGTATATGAAGCAGAAGTAGAATCCTGATCATGGTTATTAAGGCTGTTCAATTCTGATGAGTACAGAACTACCTAGTGTTAATTTTCAAACAGGGCTGGTAGAAAAATATGAATGAATGCGAAAGCATTTTTAAGAGGAAATGAAGTGTCCAATTCATTTGTAAAATTGATTTATTGACATTCATAAAATCGTTAGTTTTAACCACGGAAAACGAAGTCAGTTGAGTAAGTTGTAAGTCAACCAACGGAATATGCACTTACCAGAACTTCTACTTAAACCCAGAGGTTTAAAAATGGTTACCTCACTTGAAGAGAAAATGAATTTAATATTACAGGTACAGTATTGCGATCGATGGATGGATGGTGGTGCGCTTTGTTTTTACTCTCACTGATCAGTAGACATAATAAATGCTGCAATGATTGAAAGACTTATGCTTACGTACACAGTGGCGCATGTGTAGTCTAATAGAATCTACGGTTGGCCTGGTTGTATACCGTACCGCCCTCGAACTCGAACGCCGCCCCGTTGTCCGCTACATAATGACTGTCGCCCTACTCGCTGTTCTGTTTACGGCTGTCCATATATGATCAGGTAGCTGCTCAGTCACATTAGCTGATATGGTCTCTTCGTTATCTGATTGCGTGTCCACAAACTTATGGTCCATAACCAAAATGGCAGGTTGGCTCCCACCCATCTTTCCTACGGACCACACAAACACGTGGTCAGAACGAGCTTGTTAGTAAAACAAGGACACTACTCAAACTCCCGACTGACGATTTCAATTCAGGTGCACTATGTTCTCGCTAACCATCACCATGTATCCACGCTAAGCAACATTTATTCCTGGATCGTTCGATTTCATGTGTGATGATCATGTCTCTTACGGCTCCGCTGCGCAATATTGCGCAAAAGTTAAAGAACCTAGCAGGAGAGAATAAACCAGGAAAAAGCAGTTCTTAATATTAGACTACGTAAACCCTCATACAGGATTCATCGTTCAGTAAGAGCATGGCCACCCTCAAAGTACCGGGCATACCAGACAGAGAGGATTATTACTGAGTGTTCTAGCTGCATGTACTTGTAGCTGGACCGCTACGACCGCGACGATTTTACTAAGAAGCAAATGTGCTAAGTAGTTAACGCCTCTGACTGGGTGTATTGAGGTACGGGCAATGAGTGTCTGTGTGAAAACTTGAAACATTCTTTTCCCGTCAAGAATTTGAATAAGGGAGAAAACAGGCTGATTTGCTGGACAGAACTGAGTATACCAATAAGATGCAGCTTATTTTGAGTAGTACCCAAAGATTAAAAAATTAAGACCCAACAACCCGGTAGACGTCGAGTGGAGTATCAACAGAAAACCGCAAACATTAGTTGTGGATGACTTCATCAATGAAGCAATCTTTAAATCTCTGAAGTCACCTGAAATGCAGGTTCCACAGCTATATGGACTTTCGAAACTTCACAAACCCGGATTTTTACTCCAGCCAATTCTTATTATGTCACTCTAATCCAAGATTCTTTGGGTTTGCTGAGGTTGTCGCAATCAGTCGACTTAAACCGGCCCCGTTTATTCAGAAACAAGTCTTTATGAGCTTGACCCTGCCCTGGACTAGGTGACCTTTCCTAACCCATCCCAACTACCACCTAATTGTTGGATATAAAACAAACCGTTTCATGTTATTGCAAAGTTGTTACAAAATGCCTGCATCTGTCAAGTTACGTGTTCTAACGGTTTTTGTTCAGATTCTGTCTGTCTAACTTACCACATCACAAAATAGCTAAATGTCTCGCGAAACTTCTGAAACTCATTCGTGACTGAATTGGTCATTTCTGTCACAAAAGTTGGTTTCGAGCTTGCTGACCTGCTTGAGATAATGAACACTAATTTGATGCTGTCGTTGTTTGTAAACGCTCCCCTGGACGAACGTATCGAATTCCTGTCTTATATGAACGAGCATCATCTAGAAGTTGGAATAACTGAAACTGAGTTAGAATAGCTAATGCTATTCTGTAATAAAAACATTAGTTTCGTCTTCCACAATCCAGCCTACAGACACATTGATGGGTTACCTATGGGTAGCCCGCTCGGCTCTATCTTGGAAGACATTTTTGTAGCAAAGCTAGAGAAACAAACAGCAGAACAGTTACATTCAGCACAGTTATACAAACGACACGTCGACAAAATATTTTGCTCCTTACAAACGATCAGCTGTAAACAAAGAGCTTAGTGGATAGAATGAATTTTTTGCACCCAAACACGCATTTCAGTATGGAACGTAAGAATCAAAGCAGTCTACCATCTGTTGATGCATTAGAAAAAATGCGGGTGTGTCAATTAATTCAACGAAATGTTTATCGCAAGAGCACTTGGACAGGTCAGTACCTGAATTTTGAAAACTATGTTCCCGATCCTATAAGCAAAGTTTGGTGCGTACGTTTTTTGATCGGACCGGGCCTATTTGCACTGAAGATACTGTTCAAGAAGAGACTGCCTTTTAGACATCACCCTACAGCTAAACGGTTATCCTAGGCCGTTTATTGCAAGATTCAAACAACCCCTTGACGTAAAAATTTGACCTGAAAAGTATCCTAAAAACCCGTATTTCTTTGCCTTCCCTTTAAGGGCAATGATGTGGGCCACTCGTTCAGTTAGTTCAATCTCGAGAACATACAATCCTTTCTTCCCGGTGATCCTGTTCAAACATTCCGGATCCTAACACCGTGTGCTACAACCGGTACCCAAGTTAGTCACACGCAATGCTATCTATAAATAACGGTGTAGGTGGAGGGCATCCTACATAGGCAGGACTGAGCGCCCGTTGCCAAACCGGCTCGTGGGACATATTCCGAAGTGGGCCTTAAAAACGTCACGCAAACGCATGACGTCACAGCCGGGCATAGAAACAAACAGCCTGCATCATCCACCGCACGTCCTATTCTAATGACGCAACCCTAATACGATCATACAATGACATTTTGCGCCATATACTCCGCGTTACACAGCCGAACATTGCACACTGCTGAAGCTGGTATCTCGTTTGGCTTCGTGCAATATCAACAATATCAGCCTACAGATTTCTTTACCCAAAGTTAGTGTCGCCTGCAGAAAGTGAATGAGAGAAGTTGGACGACATGTTGTATTTGCCAGTAAATGGATCGCTGTCCATTGTTTCGGGCCCTGTACACATGACTTCAACTATCAATCTGTCAACACATAGAAGTTCATTTTGTGTGAGAGGTTGAAGCCGGGAAACAGTTTACTCCTAGTTACCTTATGGTCTACATTTTGCTGAACAAGCATTGGATTGTGTTCAATCAAAAAGTTTTGTTCTGAGTGCTGTGGGAGTCCGGTGCATTTACACTTCACTATAGCTTACTCTCATAATCCGTTAAGAAAAGTGAACTAGTCGTAAAGGTTCAAGGATTCCGCTTATTTCATAGTTGAACACCACTCACACTTGATCGCAGCCTTCGCATTCAGATAAGTCTTTCAGCTAGCCCACTTCGAAAGCAAACACTAGACTCGAGTTTCGCTCTTATTAGGGCTCACCAATAGTGCCTATCCTTGTCCGGATCGGAGTTTGCACACTGACCCTCGTGTCCACGTTACTAGCGGTTAGAACATGTAAACCTCGCAGCTGTTGACAGCTGGAGAGTTAGTCACGCACTTGAAAGGCACATCAGTTGAAAATGAATTATACGTGGCTCCACCTGTCTGACATGCATCTGGTGAAGAACTATATTCGGTTGTCCATTCAACTAAGTGCCAGGCTTAGGAAACTTGTCAGCAGCAAACGGGCAGTTGACCATCCACTTCGGCTGGACACAATTATCGGATATCATCTGCGTCTCATTTGAAACGAACAAATTTTTCCCATCTTATGGTGCGTGTAGTGGTAACTTGTGAACTCAAGTTTTGTGAAAAAGAGCGTTCCAAATTCTCATGTGTACAACAGAAATACAATTACTGCATAGCGGTGGCTAGAAGTGAAGCACAGGTTCTATATTTGTGGGCGCTTCACTACGACTTGTTGACGCAAGCTTTTATTTTTCAACAAAAGTGCTTTCGTAGTGACATTCTTGACAGTGACGATGTAACCATTGCTTAAACAGGGTCATTTTGACAATCAATGACAGATGCGTGGTAATCATGGTTATTTTGTAAACTGTTGACAATAATAGATCCTGTTCAATTTTAAAACTGAAAACCAATTATTCTTTTCAGTTCACCACTTCGTGCAGTTTGCCAATAGTTGGCGATCCTTTCTGCTGTCGAATTAATCGTAAGTCAAGGAATATAACAGAGAGCTACATTTACTCGCTGATTAAGAAGTGCTAAAACCCTGGGTTGGTTTACATTTAGGTGGAATTTTGTATACTGAGTTCGCACCAAAATAATAATAATAAGTACGCTCACCATATGCACTTGAGCGAATGATGAGACGAAACAAGGCACTCAATCTGTAGTCAATCTTATTGAATCCAAACACCTATATCGAAGTGGTTCTACTGAATGACATTGCCATTGATATACTAAACTACTGGTTTTAATTATTTCAAGTTTCGAAGCAGTTTACCCATTCCTTACTTGGTCAATACGGTAATAATACGTGTTTTACCAGATTACGGTTATTACGTAACTGACTGACGATCAGTCGCAGAAGTGGGAAATGCAACTCACGCAGACCAACATGCAGCTGTGCGATATTGCTGCACCGACAATTCCCAGGACAGACAAGATGATGATTACACCCCCGATGACACACAGCAGGATGGGAATCACAGATAAATCGGGGCCAACGACTTTGACATAACCATTATACTGGGTGATCATGATAGCTCCTCCTGCAACCAGGCCAATCCCAATGAACTGCAATATAAAACGAGTCAAAGGGTTGAACGCAAAACTACAGATTACCAAAAGAAGCGTGTTGTAGATAAGGAGGAATGCACGCATTGAATTTATCATGCATCCGTAATTATAACCCATCTTGAGGGAATGAGCAGTTAACCTCGTTCCAGGCAGTAGAGTCCGTCAGCTCCCACCACGTGCACAGCTGTCGAAGGAAAAACTTCTACGGTTAGTGAACTAAGTACGGTGGTGTCATGTTATGCGTATAAATGTGTCGTCAAACGAATCAGAAATGAGCAAGGGAATGTCAACATTTTTGATCAATAACTCGTTTCTAAAATCAATGCTCGTCATTCGGTCATTGGACGACTTACAGAGGTGAAAAGCCTAATCGTGCGATTCACCTCCATATCTTAATGTTTGCACACAAGACCGTAAACCATAGTACACGTGTTACTAAGCTACAGCCCATAGCTAACCGCTTCAGTGTTCGGTTTTGTGAGGGATTATCTGTAAGAGTTTTGTACATCACGGTTTTATTCCTGGGGCGCTGACATTGTTCGTCTTTTTCACAGACTGACTCGAATGTAAAACTACGAACTATTTCGTTAACAGTTGTTCGTTTTTGGGCTACTAAAAGACCCAGCTGTTACTTTGTCAGTTCTGGAAGAAAATAGCTTATTCTTGTTGAGCAGTGACCAAACTAACCCAGATTCTTGTTGCCAACTGACACTTTTTCCTTGTCGTTTGGAAAACATAACCACCAACGAGAAGGACCAACCGCTGATACATAACTAACTTACTGTCGCAACCACTACTACAAGCAGATGATGTTCAACTCCTCGAGACTGACGGACAAGACTTCTGATGGAGGTAGATCGGTCGAGGCAAGACAGGTGTCAGTACGTCGTATCTGCGTGTTCTGATACGTTGCCAAACATTACGTTCTCTGTATCCAAGCCACACGATACTGTTGAACACAGTCAACTGAGTCTTAACATACTTTTGCAGATAATCCGATCTGTAAAAACGAGAAAATGGTGTGCATTAAAGAAGCTGTCTAACTTAAAAAGGTTATAGTTAGGCTGTAAAGTCAAAACGACTTTCTCGTAGAAAAATACCTGTTGCACGTAAATTGCAGAAGTCTACGAGTTGTCAGCTCTGTCAGTGCGTAAATTTAGAACCAGGACAGTTAGGTACGATGGTAAATTGTGGAGCAAAATGTAGCAAGGAGAATATGTGGCTTTAAAATCCTTATATTTGCCATCGCAATGAAAAGTCCTGTGTTACATTTGGGGTCCCTCCAATCGAAGTCATAAAGGTTGCTATCTGAACATAACCGCACGTGCCAATCGGTTTCACAAGTGACTCCATGAACAGACTCACGCAAACACACGAAACTTTCGGAAATTAATGCCCGAAATATAAACATAACAGACGATAACAATCAAATTACTTTCTCATTAGTATGTCTTAGTACAGTTACACTCTGTTACACAGTTTCTACGCCAAAGTTAAGTCATCTAAAGCCAACGTTATGCTATTCACTACCTACAGAGTGAAGAAGAGGATGCTTTACAGACCGTTTACTGAAGTGAGAGAAGAAATTGCACAGATGGAGGAACGTCGGCGAGTTACGCTTGAGAGGGAGAAGAGGAAACACATGTAAGACGTAGCGCAGGGTTCAAGCCAGTTTGATAAGTGCTTTTGTCAGCTGCTGCAACGGATTGCAACGAAGCCGTTCACCGTTTACTTATAGGCCACCTAGCACTGGGCGCATGCTACAGATTGCACCGCCCCATCGATTTAAGCCTCATTGGTCAAACTGCTGTGAAGTTTCTGTCCCACTCTTACGTTTAGGTCTTATACAGCGAGTTAAGTTCTGCATATTTATCAGCTGGTGATGGCATGTGATGGATGTAGCTGAAGGACGTCCATGAAACAGAGCCGATTGTGTCCATTTCCCTAGGCTTGAAGTTGCAAAAATACACGCGATGAATTCCTGGGGTGAATACACAATATTCCTATCTGTTTTGGATGACTTCCCAATGGTCATGGCAGGTGCGGCATAGTTCTGATTTTTCTGGGCAGTGACGACCAAGTGGATGACAAAGGACCTCATACGTTCGCAGTTACAGCAGTACAAAACAATCGCACAATGAAACCTGACAGCAAACGATGCATTCTGATGAAGCTGGGCAAAATCAAGACAACTCAACATGGCCCCATAACTGAGCTTCGTCACCACGTTTAGGAAGAATCATAAGTGATAAATCACCATTCAGGAAAACACTAATGCCATTAATAGGTAGGTTTCAATTTAAGTACACCTTGCTCAGTAAAACGTCTGAACGCCTGAAAATGATAATAAACACAATCCGACTCTGAAAGTTTCAGAGTGGACGTGGTGAGCCTGCACTTGAAGCACACGTCAAATGGCACAATCACCTCGTGACTTGTGTAAGTGAGTTTCGACCACAAATTCACGCTTAAAAGCTGGTGGTGGATCCATCCTGTCTCCAAGTGGCAGTACGAACTATGAGTATCGTTAGTGATTCACATCTGCTGAATTCGTCCACACAGATGTGAAGATCGCCACTATTTTGGTCTGTGAGTGTATACGTGTGCTTCCCAGTACATCATGAACGACTGCTGCACGAAAACGGAAAAACTCAATCAACGTCAGTTACAGTGCGAATCAGATAACGGAAGGTAATGACAGATATGTCACTCACTTCGTACTGGATGTATCTGGGGATCCGGAAAAACCTTGCGACGGAACCATCAACTATACATTTCAGTCACTCCCTGTCAGCTGGTCAGAAACTGTCCACACTCACACCTATCTTCAAAGATCGGTGTGGGTAGAACCGGATCAATCAATAACTGAAATATTTGTTTCCGGAAATACACAAGGTCAGGGGGAACTTACTAGATGACAGAATTTAAACAACATATCACAGTACAGCGTAGCTTCCATAAGGGTTATTTACAAGCGGAGTACATGTTAAATTTGAACCAGAGCTGTTAAAAATGGTCACCCACCGATGTAATCTAATTTCTTTTCTTTCAAACCTGTTTATGGAGTTTTTCGGTTCATCTTCCAGCTGAAACAGTAAATTTGGTTCCGGCGAACCCCAGCCAAAATGCTACAGACATTATCTAGGTGGGCTTATAGCTGGACAGCTGTTAAACCGGTTCCCTGCTAACAGTGGCTATCCATAAGGACCCATTTGGGTCATTGAAGTACACAGAATTTAAGAATGATAATGTTGTTTCATATCGACGGCGCAAAAATTATACTATTTGTGACCTCTGAAATAGGTGAAAACCAAACATAGCGTTCTGAACCAACAGCCGGTAGATAGGAGCTTGCAGGCTAGTCTGAGCAAGCGCATCTTCGCCAACATTGCTTAAGATTTAAGCGACCCCACATTATACCATTCCGTACGCGACAAACGCCGAGGAACTCTACTGATAGGCATTCTAATTGTTGCTGGCATATTCTGCAGCCTTCATTAAAATCACATAAATGACGCTAAAAGTCTTAGGAAAACCTTACGGAAACATCTTACATTCTACCTTGTCTTCAGTTTTCTAACTCACCTACAGCTGGAAATGTACTAACAAAACTATAATCAGTTGGCTGAACATAATACGACAGTTTTTGGAGATTTTTCTAGATGGTCCAGTAGGAGTCACAGAGAAAATTCCATAAATAGGGATTGTACTAACAGATCACTTATGAATGTATGTAGATGACTGAGAAGTGGCACTGTCTTCACTATAACAGAAATAAATAAGTATGAGGTCATTTTAAAAAAAATTAGAGAGTCGAACGGACTGCAACTAGCTAAACATTAGTTATTTGAAGACAAGGTGTAATTATAGTGGGACGCCTTGCCGAACCACGTGATCATGGCCGATTCGTACGATAGATTTAACGCTGACCCTATCGGCACACATTTGGGAACCAGTCAGCGCTGCAGGTTTCTTGACCACCCTCTTAGCTTAGGTCCAGAAACTGCCAAGTGTTCATATCTGTCAGAATAGTGTCTCGGTGTTCGACACTGAGGTGCCTTCTCTACACTTCCTGTTTTTTTACACATTCACTTTCTCAAAACAATCATAAACCGTCCAGCAACAAATGTCAACAAGTGAGCAAATCTCCCCCTTCTTTACCAACGCATCAGTGCCGTAACATTCGAGGTGGCCGGAATACGAGAATGTCTGTCCATCCTGTGTGTGCGAAAGGAATTTTTCAATGTGCTGCAGTTGTCTTGTCCATCGGTTATTTACACGAGTAATTGAGTACAAAGAAGTAATCTTCACGGCCGCATTCAGTAACATTACCGCCTGCTGACTTCGATAATAATTAACAACAAATGTGTCCAACACATACTGACCAGTTTAGTCAGTGAGTGCATGTAGTAATTAATCGCATCCTGTTCTATACCCGTGACGACGAATCATTTTACATCAGTAATTTTGATTGACTGACTGTCATTCAAGCAAAAAACGAACTATTCCCTGGTGATGAACACTCAACAGCGAGCCAGACAATCTATCAGCAAACCAAACCTATATCGTTGCTCTAAAGCAATGGAATGTGGCACGTGACTATTGTTTTGTTGTAGAATGATGAATACAGATTGTAGGCACAGATCCGTTTTTGTTAAACTTAACGTGTGAATCAACCAACTTTAACCACCTCACAGGCCCGTGTTACATCAGTGAATGAAGCACGTTCTATGTGACCATAATTTATGAGTCAATAAGGCGTTTCGTTTTACAATCATTTACAATTTTATGTTTACTTATAGAACGTCCTCGCCCTTCTTCATTTGTATAAAACGGAACTGATGTACGATCTGCGTGAATCTTCACGTTTGTACTATAGAAAATTCTCTACTCCGATTTTATCGCCGACTACCCCAAATATCGTTGCTTTAAGGTCAAGGTAAACAGCGCTTTTCAGTTTGGCATTGTGCAGCCACCGGTGTGTCACGAGTCCATACTAGGACCAAACTCCTACAGCTTGTCAGTCCCTCCGTGCTATTGCATGCCGATGACTAAAACTCAGCATATGATGGACAATGCGACTGTGAACGAGATGCTACAGAATGGTTTAAACGTTCTACATCACTTGGCCACCGCTAAGCGCCTTCCGTTTAACACGGCTAAATGCAAAGTGATGCACCTGAGTCATAGTAATAGTAACTTTCGAGAGGTAAAACCAGGTATCACCATATGTGAGCGTGACTTACACGCGAGTGTCTCAAGTGGCCTTCGCCTGTCTCTCAACAGAGTGTCAAGGAGCAAGAAAACCAATTCGGTACTCGGGCTGCCCACCAGGCTGTTTAGACCGTTTCATCCAATCAGTTTCAATAGTACGGTCAATTCTGGGCCGCATCCCCATTTTGACCTAAATCCCCAAGTTTTCTGTCCCCAGTTAATGAAGGAGATAACTCGTATTGAGAAGATAAAAAGTAGGCAGAAAGTACAGCTACAGAACAGGTTACAACAATACCCTACCCAGATAAGTTGTGAACACTGGAGTCCATCTTAATGCACTGCTAGCACAGCAGAGTAAACTTAGTTTTTTATATACGATCCCCAATAACCCCAACCCTTAAGAAAAACAACTGCGCCCAAAGAAACTAACCACCTCATGAGTAACTCGCTGAAGCCATAACATCAAATGAGCCTTTTAACTTTCAGAGAACATTCTTCCAACGTCTGGGTGAGCCCAGTTTGGAACAGCCTACTAGAGTCTGTCGTAATTGAGTCATCGATGGTTGAATTTCGTGAGATCTGGAGTAAGTTAACCTGGAGACCTTTCCCCTCGGAATACACACAGTCAGTAAGAAAACATCACCTGGAATGGAATCTTGGTGAATGTTTGGGTTTGGCCAGCAGAGTAAGACGAAGAGAGAGTTCGTCTTTCTCGTGGCCTGGTATTTTAGTGGGTAACAGGGTCATGTATCTGAGTTGAACGCAGCCTCTACGAACCATCCAGCTCAAATAGAGCAAGATGGTTTAAAAGGAAAGAACTGCATGAGAAGCTTGTGCAGTTCTGAAACATTTACGCCATTTTTCCGATCGCCTGAGCTACAGACAAGCTGTTGTATTTGCCCTATCCCAACAGACTGACCCTTCAATTTCCGTAGATGACCAAAGCGGTCAGGACTTAAAGATCTTCCACGAACGGGTTAGTGTACACAAGTTTTCTCTAAAGAAGGTTTATGGATGGCAGTAGCCATCCATAAAAGCAGAATCCCAGAACATATTGAAGGATTAGTCCGAGAAAGTTTCAGTATTTTTGATTGATTAGTGTCTCTATTTTTGCCCAACGAACATGGGGTTTTTTTGTGTTCGTATCGGTACAGTGGAATCCTATCGATCTGACAGCGTTGGACGTGCAAGTTGTATCTTGTGGGTCAGAAAGACAGTTAGTAAGGTAGTTCGTGTATTGTAACGAATAAACTATGTGCGAGCAATAGTCACGTGCAGACGTGGGCGGAGAGCGCGAAATGAAGGTGATTACACGCATGGCGAGTCGCATCGACTGACTTGTCTCAACGGCCACGCGATTGGTCATCAGGGAAAGACGCTCATATGAGGTAGGCTGAGCGGTTGGTCAGTGCCCTAGCGTACAGAACACACACGGTTGGCGGTATCCAAAACGGATTATCCCGTCACAACGACCGAAGCCAAAGGACGCCTATGCTTCAAACCATCACCTCAAATGGTTTGCGCTGCACCATTTGCGGTTCCACCCACATACCACGTTTCCGGTGTAAACCCGAAAGAATAAGACCAGTAGGTGCGAGTGAGACCCTTGTGTCCAGCCCGCCAATTAACTGGCTAGAACGAAAAGGAAACCCTTGTCTCTCAGAAAATAAACAGAGGGAGAGAGATTAAAGTGACACGATCTAATCTGAGAAGAAAGATATGTAAAATGTGACAAGAAACATTTCAGTAAACGAGTGAGCGTTAGTGCATTCTTAAACGAATAAGAATGAAAAACAAAATTCAGATTGGAATACGAAAGAAACAGGCAAACCATCCATCATACAACACACTAACAAAGCTCAAGAAAACAATGGGTAGAAGATCGCAGACATCCAAGTTCCCGAGAAGAGGAGTGGATTAGTTAGCAAACGACTATGGTCTTGGTCGAAGCAACCATTAATAGAAATAGAATGGATATACTGATATGACCTACCTGAGTCTAACGTACTCGTCGTCTCTTCGCCGACTGTGTACTATGAGTAGGCTGGTGGTGTACTAATCCAAGGCAGCCAGCGCATTCGCGGCCGCACACATCGCAACCCCATATAGACATGTCACCATGACTTATGGTACGGATGGTTCCCTTGCATACCGCAAGCAGAACACACATACACGCGAACAGAAACATCGGCCCAGACGTGCCACAGTACAACACCGTACTATTTTCAGCAGGAACGGTACTCGTATCACGCTTGCACTTATGTCTATTAGTGTTCTGCATTTGTTGTCTTTCATAACGGACTTTTCATCTTGTTGGTCAGAATATCTTGCAAGACCACGCTCAAGGCAGCTAAAGAAGAGCAGACGTTAGCAACTCCAAGTTTTTCCACTAAAAGGTTTTTTGCAACCACTTCTTTCAGTAGCGTGTGTCACAAAATGATTTTTTTCTTCCAAGGTGGACGTAATCTTGTTATGAGCCTTGTTGCACTTTGTAGGTCTCTGTGTTTCCATCACCCGATCAATTCCACAGAAACGTGGTCTGCACACCATGCGGCCTAAGTGATTTTTGTCAATAATTTCGTTCGTCGTGATGTCAGCAAGTTTAGCGATAAGCCTATACCAGCGGTACCATTTTGGCAAGGGAGTACATCGTCTAATCAAAGTGAGTTGTTGCTAGAAGTTCCTTGAATTCAGCTGCCAGAAGTCCGACATTAGTCTAGAGACTAGGACACGATTGCAAGTAAGACTGCTGTCTCGACCGGAGACGCGTTGGCTAGCATCTAAGTTGTATACCATTTTTCTTATCATCTGAGTACTTGAGGTTCAGAAATTTTAAATATACCTTGTGGCTTCTTAATCACCGTTGTTCAACACTTTTCTGGCTACTGTGGCATGGTAGACCTGGCTACGCATGTTCAGCATCGGCCTAATGAGATTCATCATTATGTCATATGAGCTGCTGTAAGAAGCATGTGATCGGAGACATCCAATGATGATGCAAGCCTGTTTCAAACGGTATAGAACCCTTCTTTAATTCACTTAGTTGCTTTGGATCAGTCATTCTGAATGTCCATTCTTTCGTGATATAATCAACTTTAATCTGTAAGGAAACTTCTGCTGCTTTATGAGGCTTTGTTATAACGGGTTGACCATTTTGTAGTGCAGTAAATGCCACCAATTTAAAACTTGCGAGCTATCTTTACAGTGAGGTCTTATGACTCTCAAGTGTGGGTTTTGTCAATTTTACCCGGGGAGCCATTATGCAACATGCGGCTCGGTTATATTTAACAAGGTTAACCTAAAGAGTATCCGATCGCGTTGTCTTTTGTTTACATTTTAACAGACAGCATTTTAAATATCACTTCGGTGCAACAATCTAGGACAATGAGTAATTTCCCACATGGATGTAAAAAGGTATGATCTACCTGGGCAATGTACATCACAGACTAAATTGTCCTAATGAAAAGCTGAAAACCATTGCTCATCAAGCTTCCTTAATCCTGTTCATATGACCTCCACGGCAAATTCGGCCAGTAACCAGGAGCTGGCTTAGCCAGCATACCCACTTACCTGACTCCAGCAAAATTCTGGATCATACTTATTGATCCCAGTGTTGTACATGTGGAGACCATCATTTCACAGGGCAGTGAGATAGCGATCGCAGCCTACTTTCACCATAAAATAAGCTTCCTAAGGATGACGTTTTGTACAGGTAGAAGTAGCCCGATGTAAGTCTTGGAATATCGCCAATTCAACCCGAGTAGGAAGAATTCGAATCTTAGAATTCAGATCGACTACCGTTGAAATGTGCTGAATGGTGGCTGCCAAATAACTAAAGACGTCTTTGTGGTTTTCGTGGATGTCAATATTTCACTCCGGTACTCATGCTCCCGTCTGTATTGACCTGAAAAGTCCGTCTAACCCACTGCCAGTATCGGTCTTCCACATTCTGCGGTCCCGGTTTCGCTTGCCCAATTTCTGCCTGCTCTTGTCACCGCAATTACCACCGGCACATGTAGCTTGTCTAGATGTTGGCTTCCAACCTATATATGCGGATCGTCGACATTCCCGTTCTTCTTGGTTCTGTTTCTGTCAAGTGGTTGCCAGTGTCCAGCGCTCTTGATCATGCAGTTTTGCGTTTCTTAAATTCACAAACATCTGAAATATGTTTTACAACCTAAAATGGTGTTTAGTGATGAAGATCCACTCTAAGCACATGACCCGTTTTGTGGTTATTGCTGCTCATCCTATTTGCATACTGTGTGAACCTCGACCATCTATTGTATTGATGGGCCGGCAAACGCTAAAATTCATGGTCAACCCGTCTGTGGTTTTATCCTGCCATGTATCTCAAACAGTGGAGTGTGTAAATCGATGTAGGTGCGAAGACCTGAGAAAGTATGCAGACACTCAGTCTGCTTCAAGATCCTAACATGCCATTGCTTTAAGTAAAAACCGGGTAGTGTGAAGTGCGTTGCCCCACAAGATGTGGGCTGGTACAGTCGAACCACAGTTCGGACAAAATGGACTGTTGGGGCTATCCACCCAGCTAAACAATCTTACACCCGTGAATCTGCAGTCCACTTTTTTGCGCTTACAATGTGGATTGATGCACCTCCATCTCTTAATTCGGTGGTTCTGAATCGCCCTAGCTTGGGACCTATAGATTGCTAAGTGACTCAAAACTAACACATCCGTTTGCATTGTGATCTAAAGATTGTAAACCACAACTCTGTAGTATATCATTTGTAGACCCGCAACCTACTGCAATGCCTCTTTGTGCATCGCAGACGTGGTTGCGCACGTTCGAACTCCTGCCAAACGGCGCTTTCAATGGAATAGTTTGTCGTGTCAGTTTGTAGACATTTCGATAACTTCTACCCTGTTGAAGTTACCCATTCCAATGTCTGCACTCGAACAACCCCTTTTGTGTACTTGAAATGTAAAATTCTACTTTCAACACAATCGCTACTGGCAAATTAATGACGTAACACGGGAAGTCCCTTGGGACCTATCTTGGCTGACATTTTTACGGTTCATCCAGAAAATCGAGCGCGGTAAAATACCTCTATAGCAGACTTATTTCTACGGTATGTGTCTGATGTGTTAAACGTGATTGATAGCATTCAATAGACCGGATACCAACATTTTATTAAATCCCGAAGGTGAATGTAATAATTCACTTTCGTTCTTGGATATTCACCTTACTCAAAGGATTGACGGTTCGGCGTAAAACCCAACTTATCGCAAGTGCAATCAGAACAGCCAATACTTACACTTTATCAGTTTCGTGCCAAAGCATTATAAAACAGGCCTCCTCAAAGCGTTATTCAACAGAACGGGAAGATCTGCACCCAGGACACAATTCACAGTGGATTGTAGTTATCTGATCGGGTTATATTGGACAACGGATAACCACAATAATTGATCTCCAAATTTTCCAACAAAAAACTCCACGAGCAAACAGCGATTATGGTACCGAATTTGAAAGCCTCTTTACAATTGCCGTTCGAAGATGTCAGTACATCGCTACAATGCCGACTAAAGACAGCTGCACTACGCACGTATAATGCCTTAGAGGTCGCAATGCCTCACACCAAAAAATGAACTACAGTTCCATCTCCAAAACTCCAAACGCCTTCGTTCACCAGACTCCGTCTAACTGACCAATCTGAATGTGGTTGCCAGGTGAAGTATACTGACATGACGGAGCGGCAGCTGAAGTTTCGGGGCTCGGATCACTTCCTAGCATGCATGAGGAGGCATGTACAAGCTGACACTCGTGTGTGCACACAGCAGCCACCGTATCAGTGATCGCCCCTCCTCTGGAGAACTACTACCACGAGGATCCCACGTAGGCACTCAGTTGGTGCGATGTGCTGAGACAGTTGCCTTGTGACGTTAGTGTCTACCTATATGTGTGCAGAAACACTTATTTTAGCTTAACATCACTGTGGTAGCGGTGCTAAT
This sequence comes from Paragonimus skrjabini miyazakii, assembly GCA_014338405.1. Lineage (NCBI taxonomy): Eukaryota > Metazoa > Platyhelminthes > Trematoda > Plagiorchiida > Troglotrematidae > Paragonimus > Paragonimus skrjabini miyazakii. The sequence goes on from JTDE01000798.1 coordinate 86,013, forward strand.
GACTGATTAGCGAATAGCCCCACCGTATGCTTCCTTTTTATGTTTAGTTTCATATTTGCACCCTGTTTTAAAATCTTCAGTTCTGTAGTATACACTTAACATCATAAAAAGGAATTCGCTGTCGTGTTGAATCCATGTATTGGATTTCAGAATAAACAATCCTGGCGCCAACCGCATTCTAGACTCACAGCAATACCAGCAACCACTTTTAGTAATGTCATTTTTACACTGATATGTGAAAGCGAATGTTGTTAAGCTTTTGCGTTGCCAATGAATCGGTGTTCGCTGTCGTTCACACACATTTACAAAAAGAATATGCCAGCTGTCTGGAACACAGGTCACAGCACTACATAAAGACGAACATGTTAAATCACGTATGAACTGAATGTGTTCACCACTGTATACATAGTCTGCTTGCGCAATGTATGGAAACATTCGAGTGACGAACGGTCCACTGACAGGTAGAACAGTACGACTTTGAGCGACCAGTAAAACGAAGTCAGCAGTTAACTCCGACCGACAGCTAGTGGTGAACAGGCATGGTTTGAGGTGGTAATCACCACTTTCTGTTGTAGTAAGTACGGTCAACTGCCTCGCCTATTCCTTCCAACACGGACAACAGTAGTGGAGCAAACATTCACCACCCGATGGTTCAGAGTGATCTGATTTTAAGGAGCCATCTGACATAAAGGGGTCCCCCTAGGTGTATTCGCTTTGAGAAAGACGTTTATCGCGTGATGCTATTATGGAGATGGGTTCGAATGTAGTAGATTGTAGAATGTAGTAGATTTTAACGAACACGCTTGCTGAACGCGAAAGCGGCACTGATTAAGAGATGGCGCTGCTATAGTGGTTTGTGCAAAGTTTAGATTCATTTTCCGGTCAAAAATATCTTCCAATATTGAGGAAATGCACAAAAGAGTGAGGAACCCATTTGTTGCCTGGTTTTCATAATGCGAGGGTTTGGACTGTTTTCCTGACTCGATCACACAAATGCAATAAGCCAGCAATAAGTAGAATTAACGGCATAATCGCACAGGTTATAGTTACATCCATAGGCTGACTAAGTGATGTTGTATTCGGGGGTAGATACGCCACTTCGAGAGATCGCAGACTACCAATTGCTGGATAATACAGGAAGTTGTTAAGTACCTGGAGGAATTTGCGATTTTTGGTTGTTGTAGCACTATCAAAACTAAGGACAGACGACCCATGCATACCTTTTATTACTCATGCCTCTTTGTCGGCTGCATAATACAAGGGTAAACGTTGGAGCATCTGGTTTTTGCTGAAGTCTCGATTGACGGATCTGCAAGCAGTTGAAGATTACGAAAGCGGTACGTTAAGCCCTTCTTCACTGCACGGTTAAACCTGGAAGATATGAGTCCGTAGCAATAGCTATCACTGAAACCCGGTCTCATCAGCGTTGCAGATACCAGCTAAGGAATACTCACTAAGAAGGTATTCTGTTTCTACTCCCCCTCCCCGGCTTGGTTGTAAGGGTTAGACTCGCCACTGACGAGGATCACATCTCGATTCAACAAAGGTCATTAGTAATGGTAGAATTGGTCAGCGGGATTTGAACGGTTTTCAGTCCACTCACTTGTATGCACCCACGCATATACATCCACACCAACAGAATAACATCCGTGTCACATGACGAGATAGATCAACACAACTATTCACACCATACGGAATGAGTCGGTAACACTGACCGGACAAAAATCACCCTTTTAAATACATCAATGCCCATGTCAGGTTATGAATTAACAGGCATATTTCGCATGCCACATCGACCTTAAGAACAGACGAGTTACGGGACAGGAAAAGCGCTATACTGAAATACTGTGCAGCAATTTGCCATAGCATGTTTCAAGAATCTAAATAATTGGCAATGAGCCAAGTGGTAACTGTATTTCCTACTAGGGCCCGAACCGTCACACAAGTGTGTCAGATGGAAACGGTCATGAGACATATGTTAGTCTTTAACGTCACAAACTACTGTCACATCGTCAGTATATGTAAGATCTCGAAGTGGTGCCGTTCTGAAATTTTTAATCCGACAGAGTGTGATCCAGCTTGTCGCCAAGCTGAATAAAAGGAATAACGTCGGACAGACTTGTTGTATGCCAGATGTGACATGGAATAAGTCTGATAATGCACCTCACTGGGGACTGAGGTCAACCAGTGTCACCCTCGAGTCATGGGTAAAATGTTGTGGATATTTTTCACACGGAGTTTTGTAACTAAAATAACTACTGGAAGAACCGTTTTTATTGTAGAAGTTGGTGACTGCTGTGCACACAAAGTGTACCGACTCCAATCTTCCAAAAAGTGAACGAACTTAGTACCCCTTGCGTCAGTGTCAAGCTCTTTAAGCTCGTTCACCTATTGCAGATAACAGCACGCACAAAGACATGGTACAACGATAGCTAAACTTTAGGGATGGCTTGATCAGAGACCCACAGCCAGTGAGGAGACGAGAAACGAAAAAGAAGTCAAGCTAAAATAAATGGCCATTATTTCACAAGCAACTCGATGCGGACATTACACAGAGCAGCCAGTGTGCATATGGACGGCGGTCGCAAATACGACAAACAAAGCGTGAAATCTGTTCGTCTTTTACACTGTGTCGGGGCGCATGGCAGTAACAAATTAAAACATGTCGACGAATTTTAGCCAAGTAACATAAAAACGAAAGCAAGTCACCTAGTTACGAAGTAGAAAAAGAACAGCCAATGGTGGTGCGCAACCGGTTCAAAAAAGTCAAATTAGCCAACATGATGATAACAACAACAAGAACAGAAAAGCAGAACAAAAGAGTGAAAACAAACTTCATCAGGCACCGAATGGCGATGTAAAGCACGGCGACGGTACATGGACCAAAGCGTTATCACAATAGAGTTCAAGTGATAAAAACCGGTGGTATCGCTATCATCAAAGGATCAGAAGCATATAAAGTGAGATTTGACATACTAGCGACAAGCACTAGGCACAGTGAGTGACTGATAACAAAATGAAAAGATAGGCACGGTACTCATCCAGTCGAAACCGTCGCCTGAACTCAGGAACTAACGAAATATGTTTGATGAGGGACAATGAGTAAAAAACGTGTACGCGCTGGTTAGTGAGAAAAGGAAAGTTCCATTTGGCGCATTCATAAACAAGCAGTGAATGGTGAGTTAGTGTCAAACTACATGGACCGGTATATATATGTATATATATGGAAATTTTTACGGATATTTAGAGACGCACATTTAGCTAAGAACAACGGCTGTGAGAAAAGAAGGATTAGTATGGCTGAGATGCTTCAGGACAGCTCTAGAAAGTCGGTCCGATTCTGAAGTTGTGGCAATATATTGTTGAAACGTTAGAAGTCCACGCGGACACCCTCACACCGGAATGCCACATTACCGGCAGAGTACTCAATGTCACACAGGCTGGCAGCTGGTAACACATGGAACCCATTTGCCTGCAAACGAGATTCTCCAGTCTCACGGTCAAGCCGACCGCAAGGTGTACGTAACCAACAGCTCCATTCATAAGGCTCCGTTGTGGGAAGAACTGTTATCACAGCAGCCGCGTTGTCTGAGTTCTGTGTTCGACACAGTTTCTCAACATCTAATGAAGAAATAAAAAGAACTCAACGCTTCTGTTACAGAGCGTTAGGAAAAAAATGGGCCAGTAAACGGAGAAAACTAGTAGCAAAAAACACTCCTACCATCAAGTCTGCAAAGCCAAATGAAAGATCTGAACATTTTCCAAACTATGACTAGTCAGTTGTACTAGCGATCACACTTCGACGCGTGCTTGTGTTTACTTGCGTGCAACTAAGGGCGCATCACAAAGTGCAAACAATACGAACAATGAGCAAACACCGGATGAGATGAGATTGTCATCAATTAATTGAATGGACTGGCATCCCGGTGTAATGATGAGCACATTATCCAACTCATAGGACTTTCAACGGAGAAATCAGAAATCGTTTATTGCACATTTTGTCTTTGCGCATATGTGCGCGTGGTTATTGATTTCGTCATTTTGCTTCGCAACTATCAATGACCTTTGCCATATAAGCACACATACTACAGTATTACCTGATGAGATACAACAAAACAGGCTGTGTAGAAGACCGTTTCTGATTGTCTCTGTTCAGACTTCTTTGTGGGAGAAAGTTGTTTTAAGTTCCGAGTATCACATGCATTTTCGTTCAACAACAAACCCAACGATACATATTATAGTAAAGAGAATAGGTCGTTAAATAATGACAAAGACGGTCGTCAATGGATGGATCTTGTAAATGGTATACTGCCCATTCAAGTATCTGCGGGTCATAATGTACGGTAAGCGATAAATTACGCAATTAATACCGATACTACTTTATAAACGGATAAGTACTTCAAAGTATAAGGTAGTTTAACGTCAGAAATACGATGGGAATTTCGTCGGTGACAAGGACCCTGAATCCCTTTTTGTCGCATCATTCTCTCACGCCTACTGTCAATAAATCGATTTCACGAGTGAACATCAATCTGAAACCACTCCCCTCCACTCAAAATCCGTCATCATGCGCAGAGAAATAGAAATATGTATGGAGTTAAACAGACGGCGACTGTCACGACTGGGGAATATCTACTTGAGTGGATGGTTTACGTGTGGTCACACTTCCCACGTGGTAAATAGATTCACCGGTGAGTTTAAAGTTGCTATGTCACTCTTTATAGAAGTTATCCGCTTGATTCTAAGTACACTTTCATTGTGATAAATAAACCTTACATTCAAGCAGTGCTATAATTATTCATGTGTAAAAACAAAGTGCCCTCGTAGTGGATGTATAGAACCCGGGTAAATGTTTGTGTAAAATCGGGCGAACGGCACTGATACTGTGAGTTACGCAACGGTTGTGCAAGTAGATGGTGGAAACCTCGGAAACGGCTCGAATCCGTGTGTTCGGCATTAATTTACGTAGCAGAGCATCGCACTGACCGGCCCATATCTGAGCGAAGGCTACGGCGATTGTCACGGTCACTCACAAAAATTAAACCATCGCCCTGGACAACAACAGATCAGCGGTTCCCGCCAGTGGTTGAGTGCTATGTAACCACAGAGGGAAGAAAAAGACCCTAGCAAGGAAACGAAAGAATGAAAAGGAGGTACCTGAATGCTAAAAACACCTACAAGTAAACTCAAACACTCAATATCAGATAACCAAGCTGTTTGTGAAAACAAGGTGTCATCAGTAGGACGGGCTTCTCATCAGTTTGCGCTGCCCCATATTCACTATATCTCCTTCGCAGACAACTCGGAAAAACAACACTCACGCCACTGAGCCCGGTTAGTCGTAATCTCATCTAAGGTTTCCAACCATCAAGACCGTGAATCGCGAACGTCCCAGCCCGTGAGAAGCAACAGACCTACAATTGTAAACCCCTTGGTGGATGACTTCATTCCTTTTATCCACGTCATCATCAACCAAGCTTGTATCTTACGTTGGCTTGTAGTGGCATCAACAAAAAAATACTGGGGATAGCAGAGGATCCGGTTGACATCCTTAGTATATGGTCCAACCAGATTTAAAGAGTTAACAAAGAAACCGGTTTGACACCTTACTAAACCTCCGCTTCCTGACGTCACCGTTATTTACTGATTGGTGCCATCCGATGCAAACCATCGAACGGAAATATCTATGGTGAAGTATTTGAAGAAGGTTCACATATTCTACTCTGCGCGGTCAAATTTCGCAACTGTAAAGTAACACTAATCTTACAGTCACATTGTATGCGTCACCCTTAAACTTCAAACAGACGTCTCTCTGTTGGAACAAAAACGCACCTACTCACTGTTTGTGGAATGGAAACAGTACAGTCTATAATTACAACAGGCTGCTCCGAAAATTCGCAATGGTAGCGGATAATACTTTCGCTCACTATGATAGCTACTTTTAACCCACCTTTCGTAACCCAGCTGATAGAACACATACAGCGTAAGGGTATGCGTTCTTGATTTTTCACAAGCCGGTAACCCATAATTAGGTAAATCTGACAAGTCACTCGTCAGTAAAAAAAGAAACCGTCTTATGCAGAAACATTTGAAGTTTAGCACTAACCTCATCACGATTGAGCACACAGTGGGTCTGCAGTAATTTGATAGACAACACAATTTACGATAAACTCACAATTTTTATCCCGATGTTCGTTCAAACGGCCGCCTTCCCCGCACACACCCTAAGCCACTTTGAGAATTGGATCAACATTACTGTGCATACGAAGCTCATCAGTCTATAATAAAGGACAACTTTAGCTTTGGCATTCACAATGCCTACCGACCCACAGCAATCGTCACGTCAGCTTACTGACTGGGTAGCAACACTGGCGTGATCCACATTCCCTAAAACCGTGCAGTTGTCATATAACAATCGTATCTGATTTAGCAGCGGAGTCATCGCGACTACGTATAATGCCTATAAAGAATAGGTCTACATCAGGAGTTCAATGTAAACATCGACTACGCTAAATAGTAAAACTCCTCCCTATATGAGTGCTGGCCACCATCCGTGGTCATATGGAAAGTTCTTCGACAATTGTCTTGAGGTTTTCTGCCTTGCTCATTGGCACTTTTCCACCGTCGACGTCAGACTGCAGCAGCTGAAAACACTATCGGTTGCATACGCGAAAGGACGATGGCTTCACACGTCTTACCACACTACAGAAAATTGTAAGTCGGCCAGTCCTTCCGAGTGAAAAGTTTGAACGCAACTAGTAGTCTACTTACAGGATGGTACATATCGCTATTGACTTCGATGTGCAATGCCTTGTGACCGACTAACACAGTTCATGGAGGGAAAACTAGAAAATTATTTTAGATTGTCCCCAATTATAACCTCCAAAGAAGCATGAGCACAATTAACGTTGAGAAACTAGTATACCTTTGGGGTCCCATTTGGCTTTGCCTTCTAGCAACGCCTCGCCGATCATTGGATGAAGGGCCTCGCCTGAAATAACGTAGGTTTGAGCACGGACACGGCTGAAAAACTCAACTGCCAAATTGTGAGGTACACGCGTCAAGTAGGCGGGAACCCAAATCAGATCGAGATACACCGGTGGGCCGGGAGGTAGCGTCGGTGGAGCAGTTGCATTTGTCGGTGCCGCTGAAGAACAAAACGAACGATATCTTTATTGTAAGTGTGGTATTTTCGGCGAACGCACCGAGCAAACTCGAATACACGAATGACCAAGAAACTTAAGTTAGATTGATTAGCTGTACGAAAATGTACATCGGTTATATACGCCTGCGCACAGAGGGTGAGGCAACATTCCATTTGTGTTTGACAGTCGCATACGAAACAGCTGACCGCTAAGCTTTTACAACAATTACATTACTACTTTATATTCACATACGCTACGACTATATTACTGAACTGAACTGCAAAATTCAAAAAAATGTAGCCAACCAACTAACACTAAACCGATCAAGAACAAGTCTGAAGTATGAACAGTAGCATCCAGCAAAACTGCCTTACTTCTCAAATTTGCAATAAATTTGAAGACAGAGGTGCTTAAATTTCTCGGACCGGACGGAATACTTCAGCAACACGTAGTTCACATGGATACCTCAGGATCAAAGCGAGCGCCCCAACGCTACCGATCAGAGAACGGTGATACTACTACATGATACACGATGTGCTTTAACCAGAGCACACGAACTACGGAACGCCTTGATTCTTCAGCTTGCAAGCCGGCTATGAAAAGCTGGAAAACACGTACAGCTCAGATGGATCATAAATGGCTTCCTTGAAAAAATGCCGTGGACAGCATGCAATCAGATCACACCATTCAAACCGTGTGTCAAATATACATCATTACAGGATTAGTCCTGAATTCACCAACATAACGTCGAACCACACAGTTGACGAAACAACCAGTGGAAATCAAAAGAATCGTAAAGGTAAGTAGGGATGATAAATAATAAGCAGCGTGCGTTGTCTATGCACGAGCATTGACAACGACATTTAGCTGAAACCGAATATTAATGTTGTTAACACACCAGAAGAGGACGGAAATTGGCTTCAGTGCCTGACAGATTTTCTTGGCCGTTATATAATGATGAAACACGCACAGGAACAAGCAAACGTTAGAAACAAACACCCGAGAGACAGATACGTAAGGTTTGAGTGAGATAAGGATAAACAAAATCCCTAGCTTACAAGGGCGGGATGTTTCACTTTATGATCGAAACCTAAACGACACGTGTGTCCTCTCCGATCAAATCAGTGTGAGGGAAAACCAACGGCAAAAGGTTACAAAAACGCCAGTTAAATGACCGCAAGCACATCGAATATGTAGACAGGTGCGCAGTACACGCACACACGCCCGAGCTTTTGCGTTCGCGTCGTTAATAAAGTGAACAACCAAACTCCCAAATTTACGGTTGCCACCCACTGCGAACAAACAGGGATTTGTAAAACAACTTACTCCTTCTGCTTGTAGTACCACGTCGATCTACAGTAACCAGATTATCCAAAGAAGCATAATTAGCTCGAAAGAAGCCTGCAAAAAATGCCTTACAAAGTGATAAAAATGCTGAGCTAGGAGGTATTTTTGTATCAGTGTGCCTCAGCAAACCAGCTGATATTTTATTGTGAAATGCAAAAAAAGTGTGAACCGCACGTTGGAAGTTGAACCACTTCGTACGTGCTTCTACAAAAAGAAACCGAGACTCGAAAGGCAAAAAACTATGAAATACATCCCAGGGGTTAGTATTTATTATCACAACAAGCATGCCTACAATTATGCGGCATTCAGGTATTTTTCTGCTGACTGATAAACTCTATTAGCCATATTGAAAAAATAGATATTGTATTTTAAAAAACTGGTACATCCGTTAAATTAGATTTTTTTTCAACATTAAAAGTGGACGAAGTCATTTTCTTCACACTGTCTAAAAGTAAATCTAGGGACTAATTTGAACAGATGATTCTGTAACAAAAAAGTGGATTGTACACTAAGCAATTACGCTGAAAACGAACACTCGATCTTACAAACCGGCTGAGCTCATCGAGTAAACGTCACCGAATTCAAAATGATAAATGTTTAGTCTATAATTCCAACTCAGAAACTACAAGAATTCTTATGCTTTCTACATTCAGATTTTAAAAAATATATTCCAAAATCATTTTCTTCTCATAAAGTAAACATGCATACAACTGTTCTTCGAAGTAGTACCATGTTCAAGTGACCTTGATATTTATTTAAGTGAACCATTAAACAGCCATTGTACACGACCCAGTACGAGCTAACTTTAAGGCTTTCGTTACCTGGCGGAGAAGGACCTAAATAAGTACAATGAAGAATTCAGCTGTTTCTTGATGTAGCGGCCATAAGCACATTAGACGCGACGG